>JAOPFK010000078.1:0-85449 GCA_026122265.1 Ammodytes dubius | reverse complement strand
GTCCTAGAAACCGAAGCTTCTAGTGAACAATCCAATGGATCTTCCATCAAGCTTTCCTTCTCCTCTTCTGCTTTTAATACAATTCAACCCCACATCTTAACAGAAAGACTTTTAGAGCAATTTGATTTGAGTAAAAATCTTGTTGGCTGGGTTTTAGACTTTTTAACCAATAGGACACAAAGAGTGCGAGTCAATGGAGTACTGTCTGACCAGATCTGCGCCTCCACTGGCTCCCCTCAGGGCTGTGTCCCCTCTCCTGTTCATCCTTTACACAAACATGTGCCGCAGCAACAGAGAAGACAGATTTATTTTAAAGTATGCCGATGATTCTGTCATTGTAAGCCTGCTACAAGGGGATGAAACAGGCCATGGCCCAGTCTCTCAGGATTTTGTAGACTGGTGTGATAGGTCCTTTCTACATATGAACATTTCAAAAACAAAAGACATGCACATAGATTTCCGGAAACTCCCCAGTGCTAAGGAACTCACCAACATAAAGGGTCAGACTGTTGAGTGTGTAGACAACTATAAATACCTTGGGACCATCATTGATAATAAGCTAAACTTTGAGACAAACTGCGAAGCTGTGTACAAAAAGGGGAATCAGCGTTTATATTGTCTGAGGAAACTCTCCTCATTTCACATTGACAGTAAACTGTTAACCATGTTCTACCGCTGCTTCATTGAATCTGTCATATCCTTCAGCCTGGTGTCTTGGTTCAGTAACCTATCCCTAAAAAATAAGAATTCCCTGAACCAAATTGTGAGGTGGGCTAGTAGGCTGATTGGAGAGCCACAGCTGAACCCAGACTCCCTGCATACAAGGCAGCTACAGAGACTAGCTGGGTCTATCTTAGAAGATGGATCCCACCCACTATATGGTGAATTTCAGCTTCTCCCATCAGGCCGTAGGTACAAAATGCCTGCCTGCAAAACAAAGAGATACAGAGGCAGTTTTGTTCCCTCAGCTGTCAAAACATTAAATAGTAAGTAATTAATTAAGCTACACACTAACTTATTCCTATGGACTGTACGGCCTTCTTCATCTATTTATTTATTTATTCTGACCTTGTTTTTGTATCTGCCATGATGGCTTGTATTCAGTATTTATTTATCTTTTGATAGTAATACCTTTTTGTATGCTTTTATTCCATGTTCCTATATGTCTGGAGCACTGTTGTCACTTTTATGTTACTGTCTGTCGATGTTGCTAATGTTGTCTGCGTGTGTGTGTAAGCAGCCAATTCTTTTTAACTGCAACCAAATCTACCCTCGGGTACAAATAAAGTTACCTTAACCTTAACCTTTCAGCAACTGCAGCTTTAAGTCTATGAGCAGAGCATGAAATTACTATCTTCAAAGGTAAACTCACTCTTGATTTTGGGCTGCTTGTAGACAATAATGTCTGAATGCCAACATGTAAATGATAAACAAACCAATTTGAAATAAGAAAGCCAAACTAATGATATCAAATGGAAATTTCCAATGAACTATGATATCAAGAGATGGTCATAGAGCTTAAAACCTACAAATTGTCTGCTGCGCCTCTTCAACTTCTGACGCAGTAGCTTAAATATGACAAAGACAAGGTCAGAACAAAAACAAAATTACGAACATAAATTATAAGTTGCATGGTTGTTAAACTCTATTTATATACTGCCATTTTTAATACAACATTCACCAGATGATGTAAATAACTTTGTTTACCTTCTGCTGAAGTGGTGGCATCATCTTGATGGGTATCCGTTGGCTTTAAGTGAGAGGATGGCCGGGATCCTGTCATAAAATAAATCTTATGATCAGGCAATGATTAAATTGGTATCTCTACCTTTCAATGGCCATTAAAAAACAGCCAAAGCCCCTTTTACATGAATCTAGTTACCATTTCAACTTTAATGTGGTGTGATATTGTAATGTAAGGAACTACAGTAACACTTAGAAAAGGAATTTAAATATCATTAGCCATCAATTTGAGAGAACGGGAGACTTTATGAACCTCAGACGGATGCGCAGACTCATTGGGCCAATCCCATTTCTCATTTTCACCCCTACCCCTACCCCTTGGCCCTCCAAACGGAGTGTGAAGGGGTAGGGAGGAAAATCTACCCCTATGAAATGGGACACCCCTTCGCCCTCGATACGTCATCAATCATTTTCGGTTGCTTTACTACGTGAGTACTACGTAAGCAGCGCGACGTGTTTATACCATGGTTTATACCGGCGATTCAACTGTTCTAAACCGCTTTTAACGTATTAAAAGTTTTTCGAACGTTTAGCTATGCCGTCTTCCGCCACCGTTGTTGCTATTTCCTGGGCTATGTTCATTTTTTCGCAATTAATTTCCTCTCAACTGAGCAATATTAGGAGAAGAAGACGTGTTCACCGTTTGGCTGTGATGGTGGATCAATTTGCGGTAAGTTAAGACTTTTAATATTGTTTTAGCTATTTGCCTGTTCCGTTAGCCTTTAGCTCGCCTTCAATTTACGGTTGGCTAGTCACTAACGTAAGAGACAAACTTTGTTCTTGTGCTGAACTGTGTATTATCTGACGTTTTACCTTTCACACATATCGCTCTGATGTATCACTGCTTTACTATTGAAATGAGACAGACCCGTCACTCACGGTCTGAACGACAAAATAACTAAACCAGCTCTAGGCATTGTGGGAAAGGGGCGGTCCCTATAATAATATAGGCCTACAGCTCCGGAAAAAAATTAAGAGACCAGCCTGGATTTTTCTTAGATCTTCATCTCTACATAACCTATTGAAAATGCTCTTAATGACAAAAAATGTATTGGAATTTGGTAGAAATAGTGTCAGTAGTTTATATTATAAAACCATAATGTTCATTCTACTCAAACATATGCCTATAAATAGTAAAACAAGGCACTGAACATTTGAACTCTTTATTTTTTCCAGAGGAAATGCCACATTTACACATTTTCATATAGTAAAGGTCAACTTGTTTCTTTTTACAGAGTGGTGAACCTATGGCATACTGTAGGTTGAACCACAACGTGCCAATCCTGCGGTTGTGGTTCAACCCTGAGGCTGAGCTGAAGCAGGACTTCCGTCTGTCAAGGAGAGCTGTACACGGGCTGCAGAGGCTGCTTCAGCGGGATCAGGACCATGGCGAAGTGGGTAGGAAGATTGCCTCTGGAGTGCAGGGTCGGAGGTTCGATTCCCCGCCTACCCGCCACATGTCGAAGTGTCCCTGGGCAAGACACTGAACCCCAAATTGCTCCCGATGGTTCAGAGAACGCCTTGCATGGCAGCTACTGCCATCGGTGTATGAGTGTGTGTATGAATGGGTGAATGTGGTAAGATATGTAAAGCGCTTTGGGGCTGAGAAAATCGGCTAGAAAAGCGCTATATAAGTCAAGTCCATTTACCATTTACCATGGCTGGGGCCAGCAGCTGGAGGTCCTCATCTACCTGTACTGGTTGGCTCATGGGCTGTCCTATCGTGTGGTTTCCAGTGTCTTCAGTGTGCCACGCTCCACCGTGCACCGGATCGTCCACATAGTGGCAAGGAAGATCCACCGCAACCTGAAGCGTGCGATTAGCTTTCCCCTAGCAGGAGAGCTTCAAGATGTTGGACAGGGCTTTGTGCAGCTCTCAGGAAGCCCTGCCTTTGCTAATGTAGTTGGAGCAATTGATGGCTGTCACATCAGGATCAAACCCCCCACACTGCACCGGATCGATTTTTTAAATTATAAAGGTTTTTTTTCAATCAATATGCAGGCAATTTGTGATTCAAATGGTAGATTTTTAGACATTTTTGTAGGTTACCCTGGATCAGTTCACGACAACCAGAATCATGAAAAACAGTTTATTTTTTAAATCATGTCAGTATCCCCCACCAGGTTATGTCCTACTTGGCGATGGTGGCTATCCATGTTTGGACACACCTGTCTGCCTTATGACACCGTATAAGGAACCAGTTGTTGGGCATGTACAGGGGCGCTTCAACCTGCACCATGCCAGGGGGCGCAGCATCATTGAAAGGGCATTTGGCATGATGAAGACAAGGTGGAGGTCCACACTGTTCAAGGCTCTGGAGGTGAAGCCTACCTTCTCCCCTCTTGTTATTGCCTCCTGTGCTTTCCTACATAACGTCTGTCTGGACCATGGAGACATGCTGGAGCCGGATGATGACGTAGCTCTCGACATCCTCGACCCTCAAGTTCCCCGCGAGCCCCTAGCGGATGAGGAGCGATCAGGGAATGCCACAAGGGACAGACTGGCTGCCTTGGTCACCAGCTATCTGTAAATAGTTGTTGTTGTTGTTGTTGTTGATGATAGGTGCTATACACAGTTTGGAAACCCATTTATTTATTTGCCAGATGTGTAATTGTTTTTCGACCTTAGTATTTGTATATTTGATGTAATTCAAATCATTTTTATTTGTAATTTTTGTAATATAAATCTTTTCAAACTAATCATTTGCAAATGTGCTATACACAGTTTGGAAACCCATTTATTTATTTGCCAGACTTGTAAATGTTTTTCAGCCTTAATATTTGTATATTTTATGTAATTCAAATCAGTTCTATTTTTGTAATATAAATCTTTTCAAACTAATATTTTGCATAGGTGCTCTGCACAGTTTGGAAAAATGTTGATTTATTTTGCCAGATGTGTATGTTTTTCGAACATCAATATGTTTTATTTTTATAATGTAAAGCTTTTCAAACTAATATTTTGCAGTACAGTTTGTTTGTTATGTTTACACAAACTTCCTTAATCGCACAGACGATGGCTTCTCACGGATGAATACTTGTATTATCTTGTAATACAAATCTTTTTAAACTAATATCTTGTCTCCAGAATTTTTGTTCTGTTTATCTTAGGAATGTAACTACTAGCTATATTAGTGAATAAGGTATCAATGATAACAATCTGTTGTAAACAATACATTTTTATAAATCATGACAAAACATTAATAAATTACACTAAAAACATTCAAGAAACTATTTACATGAAAAAAGTGACAATAAATAAATAAATAAATAAATAAATAAATATTTACAAAGTGCAGTTTATAATTTATCAATTAGTCTTTCAAATAGCATTAAGAAGCGCTCCGTCTTCTCCTCTGTTGCCTCGTGGCGCTTCTGTTCCTTATCACTCTCTCCTACGAGGAACTCTAAAATTGGGTTTTTCTTTTTCCGTTTTGGGTTTGGGAAGATGTGGCCGTGGAAGAGGAGGCGCAGGCAGATGGCACAGGAGAGGAGGGAGAGGGGGACGGTGACTCTTCTGGCTCAACCATCTCCTGAAAGTAAAAATAAATTAGATGGAATTATAAGGCAGCCATTACATAGCAATGTGTTACATACAATTCTATTCTGAAAATATATATTTCTGTCGGGAAAAATTTAATAATAGACTGGTTTCTCAATTACAATTTGTTAAATATGATTTTAGCTAGTATTCAAACCTTACCATAAGGAGTGTTATAGGGTCATTATTACAGGAGGCAATGATCATCGGCGGCCGGATGGAAGGCCTGGCACCTAAGACCTCGTCCATCTCGAGAAAATACTGCCAGGTTGCAGCAGTCTTCTCCCCCCCGTCTGTCCCTGATCCCGTTTTGGGTGTTTTCAGCTCCTGCAAAACACAGAAACACAAACAAATCAATTCGTATGGCAAGGTTTGAATACTAGATGAATACTACAATCCAAAAATAACTTGTAATGGAAAACAGTGTATAACATAATAGGCCTACCATACAAATGAAAAGAATAACACATAGGTTGTGGTGGAAGAGGGGATGACATACATCAATTTAAATTAAACTTTATTTCAGATACACAGGTCCATATCATTACCTTATATTTTTTCTTTAGGTTCTCCCACTTCTTGGAGACCTGTTGGGGAGTGACCTTCCCCTCCAGGCCTAGTTCTTTGATGAGTGTCCTTTATCAAAACAAAAAATAATAATGTTATAATACAATAATATAACAAGTAGGCCTACGAGGTAAAGCATCTTAAATACAAATAAAAACTCACTCCCACAGCTGTTTTGAGGCACTCTTCGACCTGAGGAACCGCTGATCATTATTGGCCCTAAACCTTATCAGGAGTCGGGTTTCTTCTGGAGTCCCTGGAATATGAATCACATAAAATAGGAATGGTTTACTAAAATCAGACATAAAAAATAAATGGCATAGCGCTGCTATCATGTAGGCTAATGCAAACTAATTAGCTACATATTATCGATCTGTTTTATGCTTCATACGCTACACTCGTGTGTGTGTGTGTGTTTCTCCGTGTGTTTGTGTGTGTGTGTGTGTGTGTGTGTGTGTGTGTGTGTGTGTGTGTGTATGTGTGTGTGTTTTTGGTCGGGGGGCGTCAACGGTTTCGGCTAACAACTGTTATGTGTTGTTAGCTAGTTAGCTAGTTACTAGCGATCTTTTTTGACGTTCTTGTTTCCACTAAACATCATAACTACGAAACATAAATGGCAAAACTAAGATAATACGATGGTAATCGTAATTTTTACATCTGTATTAACTTAAGAAAACACTTACATTTGTGGCTGTCAATTTCTCCGTCCATTTCCGTTGACAAATGCGCAAAGGCTTCTGGGAAATTTCTTTTAACCCTTCGTTTGGAGTGTGGGTCTGGAAAATCTCCGTTTGGAGGGCCGTTTGGCCCTACGCCTACGCCTACCCCTTGATTCCAGAGGGAATTGGGACACCCCTACCCCTTCACGTGAACGCGCAATTCGGAGGGGTAGGGCTAAGGGGTAGGGCGAAGGGGTGAATTGGGATTAAGCCATTGAATCAGGAGAAGTCACACTAACCTCCATGAGATGTCTGTTTCTCAGCCAATAAGCGACCATGCACATCCCTCTTCTTCCATCGCACATCCTTCTCTGTGTGTTATATTTATTTTTTTGACTTTTTCCCCTGCTCACACTGATTCTTTCCTCTAAAATGAAAACATTGAAACATTTAGTAGTGTTAGGTTACAGTTGCTATCTGAGGAGACAATACAACAACACCCAGGCGTTACAACAACACCCAGGCGTGGCGGAAGTAACTGTGGTGTGACGGAAGTTACCTGTATTTTATTTTTGCAACGTCATAAACTTGTAAACAACGTCAAACAATAACAAGACCGCAGACCGATACTAAGTTTGTGTTATTTATATTGTTTTGGCGATTAGGTTCACAGCTGGGTGGTTAGGGCAAGGGGACAGGGAGAGGTTAGAATATAGAAAGAACATTGACGGACGGAACACCGCGGCGGCCATCTTGAGTACGTCACGTCAAACAATAACAAAGTCATGGAAGCTAAATAGTCAAATCACGTCCGTCACACCACATTTACTTCCATCACGCCAGGGTGTTTGTCTCCGGGGCTGCAGCTACACATAGCCATGGCTACTATATTTCCCAGGAAATCAAACAATTTACAAACAAAACGTAGGCCTACTTCTGTGCCATGCAGGTCAGCCAAGATGGCATCAAGGCGAGCTTCTTCGACTTCCATAAGATCTGAGTCCACCATGCTCTTTCCTGGGTTTTCAGACATGGTAGCAAGCAACTGCAGTGGAAGATTAAATACAGACAACATTGGTCTATAATATAAAATAACTAGCGTGTGTTTTAATTAAAATTAGGTGGGTTGTCGGAAAGTCTAACATCAATACTACTAGGCTACATATAACATTAGGCCTACATAAATAAAAACATACTAGGGTACATTTGAAAGAACAGAATTCGCTCTACTTTACCTTGACAAGGTTTCCTCTTCTGGAGTTACCACTGACTGACGCAGACGCATTGTTATAGCCTAAACACACGATACGACACGCCCCTTCTCAGCCGCGGGAAACGGGGCAGCCAGCTTGTTTTCCAGTTTGTTTGGTTGTATTTTTGAAAATTAAAAAGTGATAGTAGGCTCCTGTGAGGTGTTTCGTGTGATGCTTTACACATTTATGTAATCAGATGTGATAGATTATTCTGTCCCCTGTCAGATTATCACCCTCAAATGCTCTGGATGGCTTGGCCTACTGAAAATAGTAGCCTATGAGAAATATTCTGTTCTAGCGGTTTAAATAGGCCGACTGAAGAAAAAATGTAAAATGGCATGTTCATGGGGGTTAACCATATCACATTTCAAACAAAGTCCGTTCAATGTGCTTCAAACACAAATGCAATAGGAAACATTGTATTATAAGTGTAATGAGATATATTGCATGTTGTTGTTTAATTCTAAACTGAAATGTAGACACCTCTTGTGTATCCAACAAACCACTCAGATGGGCCACACCTCTTCTATTGTCTTATGCTCAACTCCCCCTGCTGTATCTTCAAACTGCCCCCCCCCCCCCCCCCCACATGACATTGAAAGCATTGCATTGTTGTTATGGTGAACTGAAGTCATTGTTGTTGCCAGGATAAGACACCTGGGCCCTGTAGGCCTACTGTTCCTTGCAATTCTTCTCAGAAAGTCATTGCGGGGCTTCCTGGGTCGGATGGACCTCCATGTTCTACTGGATGGAACATGAAGCCTCTGTTATAGCCTACTCCTTGCTTGATTATTAAAAACTCTTTGCTTGATTATTACAGTCTTATGATCTCACTTTTCTCACTACAACATAAATGGATTTTTGAATGTAGGCCTCTAAAAAATAGTGATTCATGAAAAAATTGCCTAATTAATTCCCTGCCACCACCAACATAAAATAATGTAGGATTATTTCAACATGCCACGAAAGGAGTTACAGAATTTGTGAGTCAACCAGAAAGTCACAGGTCATATGACCTTACAGATAGCAACAACAGCAGGTGTTGCAAACACAGTAGAAAACAGGAACACTATTACGACATCTCTGCAACAAATAGACTATATCTATCAGAAGCAGCCAGTTGCATGGTCAGATATTGGAGAGACTCGTACACACATACACATACACACACATGCAGACACAGACACACACAGGCGTGCACCCACACACACATAGACACATGATGATCTGCATAAAAGGCCAATGGCTTTTCACTGAAAGGAAGCGCTCTACATAAGTCACTTTTACATATTGCAATCCATCTGACCATCCAGGTCATTATTACCTGTGCTTGTGGTTCGTATTCAAACACGATGACTTTGTTTTCAAACGGACCAAAAGAACAAACAGAAAAAACTGTTTGAACTTGAAAGGCCTCAGACTTACCTGTACCAAGGTCACCACAATACAATCAGAAAAAGGGAACTACATCATAGAACTAAACAAGTGTTGAAAGATTGTCAACTTAATGAATAGCATACAGTAGGTCATTTTGAAGATGTGACCGAAATGGGCAACATTCAGGGCATTATAGCTTGCCTCAAAAGAAAGATATTGCATGTTACCAAAAATATGTTTGAGGCCGAAACTGCTTTGGTTGTATATACGATTTTTCGTTCTTTTCTTCCAATTAATATTAATAATACCATTATACCTATTGCCTGTTTTATGTCTCTACCTCTTAAACAAAGTTCAGAAACATTTAGACACTGCAGGTCAATATACAAATCAGATCTCATCTCCCAACCGTCTCCCTGGACATTAAGTTATTGTTAACTCGGCTCAGATGCAAAAAACTGATATGCTTGGAGCCTGTAAGCCTGGTAGACTAACTAGAGATTGCAGAGAATGTGTGCTGAGGACAGACAGTGTGACAAGATTGACTGATTTGTGTCCCCAAACAAGAGAACACAGGATGCAAAGGCCTCACTGAAAGTAGGCTATAGGCCTACTGTAACTATGAAATGTGCCAAATCATAGGTGTATCTTATAGACTATTATTTTATATCCACTTAAAACCTAAATGATGTTGTTCATCATAACTAACTAGTTTGAAACAAACATTTTGATAAACGGAAATTATTATGGAATTAACCTTTTATTTTGAAGGGGTGTTTTCCTTTTTTTGCGCGCGCCCAAATTGCGCCAAGCCCAGTTGGAAGTTGACCGTCGACTGGATAGCCGCAAGGAGAAAGTGAGTATGAATAATGTACTAAGAAATATTTAATTTTAGTCGTGCATAATTGATTTAACATGGAGGATACCATTCCTGCATACACATTAGGCTACTGCTCTGGTTGTAGGCTTTACAGTAGGCTACCAATTAAATCAGGTATCTTGCGCTGGCTCTCTGTAGCCTATATTAATAATAATAATGTGTTATTGTTTTTAGATATGCCCGGTAGCGTTCATAAAAACTGTCCAGGCTGTGATGCCAAAATTGGGGTGGCACGCAAAAAGTGCCCGAACTGCTCGTGCCCTCAGCCACATAAACAGCGGCTGGTGGAAGCACGTAAAAAATTCCAGGCGGAGAAGGAGGCCTGGAAAGAAAAGAAGAATAAATGGAATAACGGGAGCAAACAGCACGACCAGGCCCACAAGATGGTAAGTAGAATGCATCAATGATAATAAATTGTAATGATAGATTCTCTTTTGTAAATGTATAATGAATCCGTGTATAATCCGTGTATCTTCCGTTCAATCCATATCCGTTTGGAAATTAAAACACGATAAACGAAAAGTTAACTGCTTTTTTAAATAATCATCCTCTCATCTACATTATATTATAGCCTACTAAAAACACGCTTTTCTCTATTTTTAATCACAATTAAAGTGTAACTGAACCCTTTTACTTGTTTTTTTTTTTATAGAAGCTGAATTAAATCACTAGGCCTATGTTGTTTAGGAACACATATATGCTGGTGTCAGTGGTGTAGGCCTAGTCTAGTTTTTTGTAGTGGGTATACTGTGATGATTCCCTCCAAGCCTCTTCTTGAATATGCAGCATAGCATTTACACATTTAACATATGGCTTATACTGTGGTTTGTTTACAATTTCTAGGTGCAGCAAAGGCAAACACATTTTACACCTCAGCCTGCCTTTAGAAACACAGAATTTAGGAAACAATGTATTTATATTAAAATACATTGTTTCCCGCCTTCTGGTGACTCTACAATAGAAAAACACAAAAGTCAGAAAGTCTGTTCTAGATCCCAACCCTCCTAGGGGTGTTCGGGGGTATGCCCCCCCCCCCCCCGGAGACTTTTTTTACCTTTTAAAAGTGAAATGCATGAATCTGGTGCACTTTGAGAGGAACATTAAGGGTGTATTCACACTGGGAAAGTCCGCTAGTTCACTTGCTTTGGTCCAGACCAAATTGAGTTTTGATTTTTTTTGTTTGGTGTGGTCCACTTTCACATTGCCCCTTTTGCAAGTGAACCAGCATTACGAAGCAAAACCACACGTGAGCTGAGGTCATTCATTCATTGGACAGACATTCTGGGGTGGAGAGAAGCAGGAAGCACGGAGTTAAAACTGCGAAATATACCATTGATATAATATGGGGTTAAAAATAATAAAAAGGCCTGCATCTAACCTATAAATAAAGAGGAAAAACATCAAATTATTGTTGTTTCATATGGTTATAATATGTAGCCCTATGTCAATGCCACGTTATGTGGCTTGTAGCCTACGATATGAAACATAATTTTTACTGTATTTTTGGTGCTGGACGCGCGGCTTGCGAGAAGAATAGGCTCAAGCTGACACTCAGCTGATTTAGCTGTGTATCAGCTGGGTCGGCGCAGTTCAGCTCCAAACTGACACGGGGATAGTATTGAGGTCCCGTACATGGGAAGCAAAATAAACACACACTTCTTGCGCAGCGTGAACCTGTTGGCACTGTGCGGGACTCTCCCCTCTCCTGCATCTGATCGCTGAACACATTCAGCATATTTACGCGTCCTCTCGATCAAATGTAATATATTGTTCTGGGCTCCCCAAACCACAACTTATCGTCCTAACAATGGCGACAACAACACTTTCCCATAATGTGAAGCTGACTGCAATTTATTAAAAAAGAAAAGAAAGAAAAGGCACAGTGCGTCCTGCATTTGGGTCGGATCGAGTTCGGACAAATTCACACCACAAACGAACTGCAGCAGAGTGCGTTTGGAAACGGACCGAGACTACCTCTTCAGCTGGGTCTCGGAGCGTTTGTTTGGTCCGCCCCCGAGTGCGATTGCTGTATTCACACCTGCCTGAAAGATGCGCACCGAAGGCAGAAGTGCATCTGAGTTCGTTTCAACCGAACTAAACACGGCATGTGTGAATACACCCTAAGAGGCCTAATCTGAGAAATTGTGTGAACAAATAATTTGGAGACACTGGGTCAGATGAATTAGAAGCTATTGAAGAAAGACCCATGGATTTTCCATACAAATATTACTTTAAAATAAAATATTATGTAGGGTCCTCTGGGTTGGGCTTGGTGCTCTTTTTCTTTTATGGGACATACTGTATTTCTCTGTTATATAGTGAATGCATTTAAATGCAGTGAGGAACGAAGTAGAAGAACTCTGTTGTCCAGCTATCTTTATTTACACAGACGAGGCTGAAATAGGCTGTAGACTATACACAGTGCATGGGCAACTGAGGGCAGTCCCATTTCCATTTTTTTTTAAATAAACTCAATACACACTGTGCTTGGACGTGAATGTGACGTGATCAGTTAACCTAGATACCTCCCAGATGAACTGATTACATTATTAGGCTAACTATCTAGACCAACACATTGTATTCCAAATGTTTTTGTATGATACATTACATTTGCATAATATGATGTTAATATCAAACACAAACACAAAAAAAAAACCTGGCGGTCGGGGGCCCTAAGCAACCGCTTGGTTTTACCCAACAGTCCGCAATGAAACGGGCCGTGGGGTAATGCCTGGTACCGCATCTATTATAAGTCTGTTGCGACTTCCACAGGGACACAGCGCACAGGTTGAATTTATGAATGAAAGTATGACAGTTGAGTTCTGTCACTATCGAAATTGTTACGTATCATTTCGCATTTCTTAGTGGGCATACGGAAATGCTGGAGCTTTCTTAGTGGGTATACTGCGTATACCTGCGTATCACGTAGACTACACCACTGGCTGATGTTAATATTGAAAAAAATTGCAATATGTTAAATATCGGCAATTTAGGAAATGTTTTGTATTGTAAATTATTGGTAACACTTTACAATAAGGTACACAAAAAAAGAGTAGTTACCCTTTTTAAAAGGTAAATTTACCTTTTAAAAAGGTTTTAAAAAGGTAAGTTTACCTTTCAAAAAAGGTACATTTACCAAAAGGTAAACTTACCTTTTTTGAAGGTAAACTTACCTTTTTAAAAGGTAAATTTACCCTTTTAAAAATTACCTTTTAAAAAGGTAAATTTACCTTTTTAAAAGCTAAATTTAGTTGAAGTATACTCAAGCAATGAAGAATTTCTTCTTCTTGTAAGATTCAGGCAGTTTAGACACTGTTTAGCGTATAACCATCCTCTACAGGTTATATATTGAACTAGATTTTTACAGTCCTGTGTTCATCATCTGTGTTTTAGACCTCTTGTTTTATAATTATGTTTTGAGGCGGAGGATCCCTCCGACGCTCTCTGTCCGGCTCATCAGCACTCAGCTGTCTGTGAGTTGAGCTGGACGAGCCGCGGTGTGTGGAACAGCAATCTGTCCTGATCTCTCTCCACAATCAGACTGGCATCACTCATTTCACTTAGTGACTCTAATGTTGTTAGGTATTTATCTTCATCTCTTATCTATTGTAAGAGTTTATGAATGACTGCACGTGCAGTTGTCAGATCGCGGACCCCAAACAATGTCGTTGCCTAGCAACTTGCTCGAAAATATTTCATTTTCCTGGGCGGGTAGAATTGACCCAGTGCATTGTGGGGCGGTTGAGTAGGAAAAGTATACAATCGATTCATACCCAAAATCTTCCCGGAAGTTAGTACTCATCCGGGAATTTCTCACATACCCAAACTCGCATACCCAACCGTCACATACTCAAATTGAAGTCAAAATGAGTATGAGTAGGACGTTAGTATGGCTTTCCGAACACAGCCCAAGGGTCAGAGCCATCAAGGCACTGGCCGCACATAGCTTGTGTCATTGTGGCAGCATTCAATTCATGTTTTACAGGTATATTTTGAATAAACGGTCAGTTTTTTAGTTTTTTAATAATTAAAACGTGAAATCAAACTGTTGTTTTTGTTTTTCGTGTTTTGATTCCAAACGGATATGGATTGAACGGAAGATACACAGATTGTGTCTCTATTTTTAATCACAATTCATGAGCAGGATATCAAATATCAGAATAAATGGCCTAAATGATGATTTTTAAAAATAGCCTACATGTTGCAATTTAGTGGCCGAGCTTCCAGTGCCGTGCAAAGTTACCTCCGTAAGAAGTGCGTGCGTGTGTGTGTGTGGTGTGGGGTGGGGTGGGGGGGGGGGGGGGGGGGGGGGGGGGGGGGGGGGGGGGGGGGGGGGGGGGGGGGCGTTTGTATGTGTGTGTCTGTGTGTGCGTGCGCAGAGGTGAACTTAGCCATTATGCAAAGGTAGGCAATTGCCTTGGGTCCCGGACTACCACGGGTCTCATAATCATCAAATGAATGTTTTTTTTACTCTTCACTTATATTTAAATTGTTTATACTGTATATAGCTCTGTTTTTTTTATTTAGTTTTTTTCTATGTTGGTTTTAATGAAAAAAAACAAATTAACTGATATAACCCTGACCGACTTGGCCTACTGAAGTGAATATTAATAAAAAGATCTCTAATAGGTATCATATATACTATCACAAATTGATTTTTATCGATGAAGAGACTTTTAATGATAACTGAGTACCTCGTTTCGTACCCTGTCTAGTGTATATATAGTCCTGTGTCTATGTATTCCTTGCCTTTTTGCCTTATGGCATTTTTTGTAATTTTTGAAGAGAATAAATTATCCTTTACCCGAAACTGTCTGCATTTGGGTCCTAACTGCCTGCCTGTCATTGCTAACTATTTGCTCACCAAAACTCAGTAGATAATGGATTTTAATTTTAATAAAGTTTTTTTAATGTTTTTTCAGTTGGACTGTTTAGCTGGATTGGGCTACCTCCCAATACTCATTTTGGGGAAGGAGGTTGGGGCGACGGTGGTGGCTGACATTAAAGAGGACCTATGATGCTTTTTGACTTTTATGACCTATAAACGTTGTTATGATGATTCATAGTCATGCATAACCATACTAAATTATCAAATAATGACTTACATGCATTTCGACGTATTCCCTGCTGACCGTCTGGGGTGTCTGTGCAGAGCGGTGCAGAGCACTAAACACTATTCTAGCCAGTCGAGAAGTCACGTGTTCAAGGCGGTCTACCCGGTCATAAATCATGACGTCGCATAAGAATAGTGACTTCACCACGCGGATGTTTCCATGTATGGTAATGCTGTCACTTCCCTGTTCGCGTCTGCCTCGCGCCGTCATAGGTCCATGCTCGCGCTTCCCGCCACTGAAAGTGTTCCGGAAGGAAGGTAACCAATCACAACGGAGTGGGGTTTACAGGAGGGGGCGGGGGGGAGCGAAGATTGCCGAAGCACAGCCGGAGGCAGCGGAGATGGCCGAAGCACACACACTCAACTGTTGACAGGACGTGCTGGATCGCCAAAATAAGAGAAAGAGCTTCCCGAAAATCTACATAGTTTTTTGTGATGTGATTCGTGTCAGGTTGCTCTATAGCAGTGTAAAACAAGAAATTAAGACCAGAAAAGTAGTATAATAGGTCCTCTTTAAGTACAGCCTTGATTTTCAGCTGCCACCCTCCCTTGAGCACAGTCTCAAAGACGCAGTTCAGACCATTTTAAGAAGTAAGTATTACTCTGCTACTATTCAAAGTTTTATTTATTTATTACTGATACACAACAAAGTTTTGCCCAAAACTATCCAATACATGAAGGGCTACTGTTTAATACTTTTATTACAGATGTATGAAATTTGTAATTACATATTTGTTCAAGGAATATTTTTGATGTTTTGTGTTTTATTAGAAAATTCTTCTCATAAGGGCACACAATTGGGCACCGTTGTCTTTTGATGCAACATTTGAAAAATATTTTTGTTTCTAAAACAGACCACAAAGATACTTGTTTTAATATATTTTATTATTTTCTTTGTCCCAGTTTATGTTAAAAAGCACAAAGATGGCAGCTCAAGGGAGGGTGGCAGCTCCTGCACCTCAGCCACCACCGCCGCCCCGCTGCCTCCACCATAGCCCCCCCGCCACCATCGCTCCCCCTCCACCATAGCCCCCCCGCCACCATCGCTCCCCCTCCACCATAGCCCCCCCGCCACCATCGCTCCCCCTCCGCCATAGCCCCCCCCGCCGCCATAGCCCCCCCGCCACCATCGCCGCCATAGCCCCCGCCGCCATAGCCCACGCCGCCTCATCCATGGCCCCTGCTGCATCCCACGCCGCCTCATCCATGGCCCCTGCTGCATCCTACGCCGCTCATCCCACGCCGCCTCATCCATGGCCCTGCTGCATCCCACGCCGCCTCATCCATGGCCCCTGTTGCATCCACGCCGCCTCATCCCACGCCGCCTCATCCATGGAGACTGCAGCGACTGCAAGAAGAGAGCAGAGGAAGGACTTTTCCTCTACAAAAGAATATTGCAGAGGAAAAATAAGAGAGTAAGTAAATGTATGCCCTGCCGGAAATGTCTGTTTAATCATGATAGATTTAAGATTTAATTTATTGTCATTTCAGAGACGTACTTTCATACAGAAATTTAATAAAACGCAGTTTCTCACCAGCGCATACAGAGTTAAAAAAAGCAGTTTTCTGGCTGTCAGACTGTAACCATGTAAATAGGGGGGGGGGGGGGGGGGGCATAGTGCATTAAGGATCCTTACAGCCTGTGGAAAGAAGCTGTTCATCATCCCAGCTAGATCTGCAGTGGATGCTCCTGTATCTCCTCCCTGATGGCAGGAGGGAGAACAGGCTGTGAGAGGGGTGGTGAGGGTCTTTAATGGTGGCGGTAGCTCTGCGGGTGCAGCGTTGCTGGTTGACCACCATCAGCAAAGGGAGAAGGGCAACAATAATCCTGCTGGTCATCTTCACTATCCTGTTTAGGAAGTAAGGCTGTAGGTCAGGATATGCTCAGCGGTGTATGATGTGGTTTTCCAGCCCCCTGAAGTCGAGCCCCCATCTCTTTGGTTTTCTCCACATTGAGTTTGAGGTTGTGGGACCTGCAAAACCTTGTGAGCTGCTCCACCTCTGTCCTGTATACAGACTCATGGTTGTGCCTGACAAGACCCACCACTATTGTGTTGTCTGCAAACTTGATGACATGGTTGGTGCTGAATCTGGCTGTGCAGTTGTGGGCGAGCAGGCTGAAGAGCAGGCTGAAGAACAGGGGGCTTCAGACTTCATCATTGGGGTGATCCTGTGCTTACTGCTATTGTTTGTGACGTTTGGCTGCCCAACTTTACAATGTCTGCTGCTGTGTCAGGAAGTCCAGGACCCAGTTGCAGGTGCCAGTGTCCACCTCAAGCAGTCTCAGCAATTCCACCAGCTGTAGTGGAATGATTTTATTAAATGCTGAGCTGAAATCGATTAAGAGGATTCTGGCGTTGGTGTCTTTCGTTTCTAGGTGTGACAACATGGCATTTAATTGTTGATAACTAATGAGCTAAACAATTTAGGATGCGTCTTTGGACCTGTTTTGATGAAATAATACAGTGTCGTGCGAAAGTTTGTGAACCCTTGAGCATTTTGGAATTTTATTTATTTTAACCATTATTAATTCATTTTTTTCAATACCAGTATTTTTTATATGAAATAACAGATTGTTTGTCAATTCAACATTTTTCTTTTCCAGAAATCAATTGTTAAAACAGTTAAAACTAATTATTTGACAAATGTTGTATGTGCAAAAGTTTGTGAACCCTAAGCTGCATTGCTTAAATCGAGCAAGGTGGGCCATATTGATTAATGAAATAGACCAATGTAATGAGAGATCTTTAGGGAAGAAATTGGGCGCCACTAGCTAAAACAAAGATAAAACCAGGTCAGTTTAGGCCCACCAAACTGAACCCATATAGGTCAGACATGCTAAAAGGGAAAGAAATCTCAGAAGATCTCAGGAATAGAGTTGTGATGCTGCACATTTGTCTGGGGACAGCTATAAATTAATTCAAAAAAAGTTTGAGCTCCATCGGCCCACCGTGAGGCAAATCATCTACAAATGGAGAGCTTTACGAGTGACTAAACATCTGCCTAGAAGTGGACTTCCTTCAAAAATATCCTCAAGCGCCACAAGAAAAGTATTTTTTTAGTTAAAAGCCAACCCACACATTACATCTAGTGATTTGCAGACCTCTCTTGCAACATCTGGGACAGATGTGCATGGTTCCACAATAAGAAGAAAACTCAGTCAACATGGCTTTCAAGGGAGGGTTGCTGAAGAAGCCTCTGCTCTCAAAAAAGAACAAAACTGCTTGTCACAGCTTTGCCAGAGAGCACCTGGAGATACCAGAAGTCTTATTCTGTGGACAGATTAGTCCAAAATTGATCTGTTTGGTCATAACCAAAACCGCCATGTTTGGGCAAAAACGCAACTCTGCCTACCACCAAGAGAACCTTCTCCCAAGTGAAGAATGGTGGTGGCAAATGGTCTGCAAATCTCCAGATGTAATGTTTGGGTTGGCTTTTACCTGAAAAATCCCTTTTCTTGTGGCGCTTGAGGATATTTTTGAAGGAAGTCCACTTCTAGGCAGATGTTCAGTCACTCTTAAAGCTCTCCATTTGTAGATGATTTGCCTCACGGTGGGCCGATGGAGCTCAAACTTTTTAATACGAATGTATAGCTGTCCCCAGACAAATGTGCAACATCAAAACTCTATTCCTGCGATCCTCTGAGATTTTTCCCCTTTGAGCATGTCTGACCTGTATGGGTTCAGTTTGGTGGGCCTAAACTGACCTGGTTTTATCTTTGTTTTATCTAGTGGCGCCCAATTTCTTCCCTCAAGATCTCTCATTACATTGGTCTATTTCATCAATCAGTTTGGCCCACCTGATTGTGTTTACCTTGCTCGATTTAAGCAATGCAGCTTAGGGTTCACAAACTTTTGGACATACAACATTTGTCAAATAATTTGTTTTATCTATTTTAACAATTGATTTCTGGAAAAGAAAAATGTTGAATTGATAAACAAACATCTGTTATTTCATATAAAAAATACTGGTATTGAAAAAAATGAATTAATAATGGTTAAAATAAATAAAATTCCAAAAGGCTCAAGGGGTTCACAAACTTTCGCACGACACTGTATTTAATGGGGAGGAAAAGGTAATGTCCGAGCCCTTTTTTTATGAATGGATTTGTCAAACTTTGAGACATTTCACTAATGACCTTGCTCTGTAGTCTGACAGCAGTAAAAAAAGGCTATTTGTAATTTGAGAGCTCTGGTTTCAATACACCTTTGATACACCAATATGTAACTAAGTGGCTATGTTCTGTATGTAGCCATTCCAGTGTGAGAGGAATGATCAGAGCTGTAACTGGTTAAGGTTTAAGCACACTACAGAATGGCTGAATCTCTTTTACTCTGAAAACAAAATTAGTAATTTCCTTTTTTCTTTCTTTTTTTTATTCCAGGTCCGTGTGGAGTGGCAACCATGTGGGACATGGTATGTTCTTTCCAATAGTTTCTTAATAGAAATGTCTTAGGATGTCAATTATTAAAATGGTCTATTATTCCTTCACAAAATGGTTCTCTTACAGAATGCTAATAATTTAAGCTGCCTCAAGCAAGCCCATTTAAGGGTAAATAATATGACACATTTGGATCTCCAAATACATAAACAGGTTAACCAAGTGAATGATATTCACTGCCTCTTTTGGGAAAAATTAACTTATGGTCTCGTCTCTGTTGCCTCCAGTACACTATTCGCGCTTTTCCACCGCACCTGTAGCTCGACTCAGCTCAACTTGGTTTGGTAGCAGCACGGGTCGTTTTCCACTGCAAATAGATAGTTTCTGAACGTGGGCGGGGTCGTCATACAAAGGGGCAGAAAGCCTACTCCGGAGTCAAGTAGCAAAGCAGAAATTACGAGCAGTTGTTGTGCTATTAACTGAACCAACCGCCAAAGATACGGATGGAAAATGTTTAAGAAATACCCCCCTTGTAACTGTTTACGAAAAGGAGTAGAAGTATATTGCGACGGGCCATTAAAAGGGAGGATTGGTGTCTTGATGTGTGACTGCCACACAGTCAGCTGTAGGGATGCGTCACGTACATCCCTATTTACGTAAACACAGGCATCATAAAGTTGACTTTTTTGTGCTTGTTTCAGGATACGTGTTTTCAAATGCAAGCCATGTCTCAGCCTGAATTTTTTTATTGAGGTAATCAGTGCAGTTCCAGGCTTGTAATGTAATCGCTCGCTATCATTTCTGTCCCAGCCGGCTACTATAGGGTATATAGCTAATAGCTGCCCTACATGTCTCCTCTCGTGTCGTGTACAGTATGTTTAAAGTAACATCCCCAATAACCAACACAACTGGGTGAGCTTAGCGACTATATGGACATTTCATTAAGTTTTTAGGATCTGTGATGCAAATCAAATGAAACATAGCCAGAGAAGGCTGCACGTGGCGAGACAAAATACACTCAAAGTCCCGGAGAGTTTGGGAGTATATACTTCAGAATGGAGCCGGTAGTCTCTGGCCAATCACTGGCCGGCTGTCTGCCGACGTCACCTTTTAGCATCGGCTCAGCTCGCTTGGAACCTACAGCGAGGCGATACCAAAAAGGCAGAGTTGAGTTGAGCTGATACCACACAGTGGAAAAGCGCCATATGTTAGCCTTTGAGTGACAATCCAGCTGCTTAATGATGGCAGATGATTATGATTATTATTTTAAACTAATAAGATGTTTTTCATTTGAGTAGTTTTCCTCTTTACAAAACATACAGGCTATTGTTTTGTAAAGAGGAACACATAAATTACAGGATAAGGAGAACAAGTAAATGGCAAAATCAAGAATCTAATTGTATGGCAATTTCATGATGAATCCCACCTGTAAATACTGCTATACCATAATTTCTCTCCTCTGTTCAACAGCAAAAAAACATGGAGTCCCACCTGGGAGCCGCAGTCCATCCTGGGACGGAAATAGAGTTTTTTTTTTTTTTTTCTGTTCCAGTTTGTTTAAATAAATCATTGTACCAATAATGAATTGAATCTTTTTTTCATCCTAGCATTCTTGATATCTTCACTCGTAAACCCAATGTATTGCTGAAGATTGTGTATTCCACCTCGACCTTATTTTCCAGAAGGTTTGCAAGTGTAGGCCTACATCCTTTAGCGTCAGTCAATATCATAACATACAGTTGATATACCAATATGTTAAGAAATAGAGTAACAGAAAGCATAAACCTGATCCATTCCTCATCCCCACGAATCCTTCGTTAAATCTAGTCTACTGCACATTGCATCTTATTAAATGAGCGATTCATCTTGTTGTTTATTATTTTATGGTCACTTATGAATAAAAATGTACATTTCATTGCCAAAACAAATCTCATTGAGGTCCACCTCACACCTTGGGTGTCATTACCTCGGCGGCACTCGTGGAGGCGCTGTTTAGTCTGGCGCCAGGCTATGATATATATATGGGTAAGTTTAATATGTGAATGATTGTAACTTGGGAGGCTTCGGGTTTGACTATTTCCTTTGCAAGAACATGAATAAAAATTAAGAATAGTGTCAAAATAGTGTCTTGTTGAAATCCAGTGTCTCGTGTCAGCTGTGTCACTGTCAAACCTGTCCGCCGCTTACTTGTGGTGACGTCATGCGCCAGCGTCGTTATGGCAACGCGTGCCGTCGGCTTTCACAGTTAAATAAGTGAAGTACTTTAGCGAACTCTTAAGGTGATTAATCTTCATCTGAGCGTTTTTATTTTTTGCAAGACATTTGTTTACAAAGTCCCAAGAATAACAAGAATGCAGAAGTTAGGCATCAATAATAAAGTCAAAAGTAAAAGTAATCAGGGGCCGTATTCACAAAACATTTTATCTTAGCGCTAAGAGTACTCCTAAGGAGCACTAAAAGTTCTTAGTAAGGAGTAATTTCTTAAAACCTATTCACAAAGCTGATAAGACCAACTTTTACTAAGGAATGGGAGGAACTCCTAAGCTAAGACTAGAGGGCGGTGTTGACCCTGTTGCTATGGATGATGTCATGTTCATACCTTCTATGCCCACAGTGATTGGCTGAGAGGGAATGAGAGCTAAGAGTGAATTTATGATGGAAACACTGTGGGAGATATCCATATCGTGTCGCTGTATTAAAGTAAAGAGTTTTTATATACAATTAATGACAGGTGACACTGATTTAACATGAAACCAAGATACTGCAGGGTTTCCCACACATTTGTTCACAATTAACCTACAATAGCGCCACATAGGTCTATTAATTTTAAATTTTACAATGATTTGAATCGGAAAAAAATATCCTCATTGAACAGCTGCACGCCATGCACTCTCACTGTATTTCTCTCAACGGCGGACTATGCAGCAATAGTCAGACAGCGACAAAAAAAGGAAATTCACAATTTAGAAACAACAGCCGGCCAAATCGTAAAGTGCATGAGGAAGGAAAAAGGCGAGACGCGCAACTATACAGTAGCGGACCTGTGGAACGGAGGAGATGCTGCGAAGCGCCACATATAGGCCTCTAGAGGGAAATTAAACCCAAACGTGACACCAACAGTAACTTTCAGTGCATCGTAAACCCAAAGCAACTGGAGGAAAAGGAACTTAATAAATATTTTTTTATATAAATATTATAAATATAAATGTGTCTATACTTTCTAAATATAGCTTTACTAAGATCATTAAACCCTTACAGCTATTAAAGGTACCTTGTATAGAGCTCACTAGCATTAAATCTCTCGAAAACACCATCAAATGGTTGTCTGTGATTTACTCTTAGTGACTTAGGAGTCCTCTCGAGGACTCCTAGCTTTTTATAGATTTAGGAGCTAGTTTTAGCGCTAAAATGCTTTGTGAATTACACTTATCTTAAAAAGTTAGGAGTCTTAAAATTAGGAGTGAAACGCCCCTTATTTTTGAGAGTTACTCCTAAATCAGCACGTTAGGACCTACTCATAGCCTTAAAATGTTTTGTGAATACGGCCCTGGGGCCGTATTCACAAAACATTTTATCTTAGCGCTAAGAGTACTCCTAAGGAGCACTAAAAGTTCTTAGTAAGGAGTAATTTCTTAAAACCTATTCACAAAGCTGATAAGACCAACTTTTACTAAGGAGTGGGAGGAACTCCTAAGCTAAGACTAGAGGGCGGTGTTGACCTGTTGCTATGGATGATGTCATGTTCATACCTTCTATGCCCACAGTGATTGGCTGAGAGGGAATGAGAGCTAAGAGTGAATTTATGATGGAAACACTGTGGGAGATATCCATATCGTGTCGCTGTATTAAAGTAAAGAGTTTTTATATACAATTAATGACAAGTGACACTGATTTAATATGAAACCAATATACTGCAGGGTTTCCCACACATTCGTTCAAAATTAACCTACAAAAGCGCCACATAGGTCTATTAATTTTAAATTTTACAATGATTTGAATCGTAAAAAATATCCTCATTGAACAGCTGCACGCCATGCACTCTCACTGTATTTCTCTCAACGGCGGACTATGCAGCAATAGTCAGACAGCGACAAACCAGGAAATTCACAATTAAGAAACAGCCGGCGAAATCGTAAAGTGCACGCGGAAGGAAAAAGGCGAGACGCGCAACTATTCAGTAGTGGACCTGTGGAACGGAGGAGATGCTGCGAAGCGCCACATATAGGCCTCTGTAGTAACAAATTAAACCCAAACGTGACACCAACAGTAACTTTCAGCGCATCGTAAACTCAAAGCAACTGCAGGAAAAGGAACTTAATAAGTATTTTTCTTATATAAATGTGTCATCATTTCTAAATATAGCTTTACTAAGATCATTAAACCCTTACAGCTATTAAAGGTACCTTTTGTAAAGCTCACTAGCATTAAATCTCTCCAAAACACCATCAAATGGTTGTCTGTGAATTTTCTCTTAGTGACTTAGGAGTCCTCTCGAGGACTCCTAGCTTTTCATAGATTTAGGAGCTAGTTTTAGCGCTAAAATGCTTTGTGAATTGCACTTATCTTAAAAAGTTAGGAGTCTTAAAATTAGGAGTGAAACGCCCCTTATTTTTGAGAGTTACTCCTAAATCAGGACCTTAGGACCTACTCTTAGCCTTAAAATGTTTTGTGAATACGGCCCCTGGTCATTAAAATGTCACACAACTCGATCACAACCACTCGTTTTTCATCAAGGCACATTAAGGAGATAGCATATAATTATATAATGTAAAAAGTAATTAAAAGCACATATTTTACATAGGCCTATACAAATATCTAAAAACAACAACAAAACAGTAACTCATCCGAGCGTCAGTAAGCCTATATCGTTGTGTACTTCCGGGTTTGAAAAGGTCGTAAAATGAGTATTTAAAAAGTAGCCTAGATAGATTTAACACCCAAATCACAATTTATTATCTAGGCTACGTCCCCATGCTGCTGTGGTAATAAAAATGGGTTGGGAAGCATGAAAAAATCGTCTTTTAAGTGTGTATCAGATAGCCTACGTAGGCTAATATATGACACATTTGTGTCACCATGGCAACGCGTGGGCATTACGGTGAAACGTCGGTTCACAACATTGTATGACGTCGATTCAGAACATTTTGCTGGCAGGACCGAGCTATATCCGCGTAACATCTAAACTAAAGCTAATATGCATTCGCTGAATCAAGATTGTGAACATAAAGTACACATTTCTCGCTAAAAGTGTTATCAAAAAACCTTAAGATACAGAAACGGCCGTACAATTCAGCTTTTTACACGGCCTGCCGCCATCTTTCTTCTGTGCTGAAATTGAAAACTTGAAAGTCACGTGGTGCGGGCGCAGTGTACACTTTTTACAATGGAACGTCGATTCAGAACGTCGAAACGTTGTCTGACCTACGTAAATCGTGGTTTGCGGAAGAGTACTCTGAGGACGTTTTTCTCCGGAGACTGGGTTGGGTATTACTCATGTTGTGGGGCCATTTTTCTGCAACACAGTGACATTGTTTGTGTTGTGTGTGTGTGTGTGTGATTGCATTTTCTACCAAATAGTGTTTCATAGCTTTTTCTCCTTTCCTTGCGTAAGCACACACCTGTCTTACCCTACAAAGTGGAGGCGAAACTATATGGTGTCGAGAAAACGTACACCACTGTCGCCTTTGCAAAATGAAAGGTGCCCACCACCAAATGGTTCTAATTTAGACCCATAACCTCTATGGTGTAAAACATGGAGGTAATTAGGGCCCGAGCACCGACCGGTCCTATTTTTTTCTTAATGGTTTTTGGCACTTTTCACCCCCTTCCATCAGCTGGAGACATCCACCATGATAACACGGGAAGCTGGTTCAATCGGCTGAGATGCTTTTGCCATAACTTGGTTTCTTCGCCACAAATACTAATTCTTATTTAACAACACTCTAGGATAAACTACACCTTTTAAATTATGAAGCATTGCAGTAAGTTATAATATTATAACACTATGTATGCTTATATAGAGTCTGTACAATTACAATTACAAATTAAAACTGCGAGCAGTGATGACCGGGCCCTCGCACCTCCGTGCTGCTCGCCGTCCCGTCCGTCCTCGGAGCTCCGGGCGACAGCGTGACAGAACGCGCCGCGGTCTCCTCCTCTTCGGAGCGCGCGGCACAGCGATACCAGTCGCCGGAAGCGCGGAAGTTGCAGCGACGCGCTTGATGCGGATGCGAGGACGACCACGGGCCTGGGCTCTTAGCAGGCGGGTGAAGTCTGGAGCGCGTGGGACATGTAGGCTAGCTAAAGACTTTTATTTAATAAAACCATAATTTAAAACATTAGAAGACGTTTGGCTTATCTCCACAGTTAGAGAAATAAAGTCCTATTGCATTTACCATTACATTTCACACCATGAAAGGCTTTGAGAAGACCACAGTCCCTCTATATGTAATGCAATACTGCCATCTAGTGGGCAGCTGGATCTAGTAAATATGATTTATCTCTTCTTCTCCCCCTGCTTGCTTTCTTTAATAACTTTATGAGTTTTCAGCGCCCCTTTAGATAAACATGTATCGGTCATAACAAAAGTTCCTTTTTTTCAGATTGATTAATACATTAGAGAATTAAGGGAAAACAGCACATGTGGGTTCTCTATCAAGAAAGTGTTTTAGTTTATAAGGCTATTATTGGGTTATAAGTAAATAAGTAATAAAAGTAATGTTGATGTTCCACCACAATGCAAGGCAGGTGAATACTAGTAAATCCCCAAAACAACATAAACAACACAAACGAAGAAGCCTAACTCTTTTTCGGTCTATTTAGTTTCACATGACCAACACAAAATGTCCGCCCTGAAAGATAGAAGCATTAAGCACGTAGGCCGTGTCTGAACTGCCATACTAACGTCCTACTCATACTCATTTTGACTTCAATTTGAGTATGTGACGGTTGGGTATGCGAGTTTGGGTATGTGAGAAATTCCCGGATGAGTACTAACTTCCGGGAAGATTTTGGGTATGAATCGATCGTATACTTTTCCTACTCAACCGCCCCACAATGCACTGGGTCAATTCTACCCGCCCAGGAAAAGGAAATATTTTCGAGCAAGTTGCTAGGCAACAACATTGTTTGGGGTTCCGCGATCTGACAACTGTACGTGCAGTCATTCATACACTCTTACAATAGATAAGAGATGAAGATAAATACCTAACAACATTAGAGTCACTAAGTGAAATGAGTGTTGTGAGTCTGATAGTGGAGAGAGATCAGAACAGATCGCTGTTCCACACACCGCGGCTCGTCCAGCTCAACTCACAGACAGCTGAGTGCTGATGAGCCGGACAGAGAGCGTCGGAGGGATCCTCCGCCTCAAAACATCATTATTATAAAACAAGAGGTCTAAAACACAGATGATGAACACAGGACTGTAAAAATCTAGTTCAATATCTAACCTGTATAGGGCGGTTATAAGCTTAACAGTGTCTAAACTGCCTGAATCTTATAAGAAGAAGAAGAAATTCTTCATTGCTTGAGTATACTTCAACTGAGAACGTTTTAGACGCAGCTCGCATACACAATCGATCTTTGAGTAGAGAGTATGCAGTATATAGATGGTGAGTATGTAGGATGTAGGACGCTAGTATGGCAGTTCAGACACGGCCATGGATCAAGCTCATGATTAAGCCTCGTTCGAGATGTCGCCGACTTGCTAAGACCGGCGCAATCATGACGCTCGGCCTGCTGAGCGCGCAGCATTTTAGCATCTTTTTTGTTGTTGCGCAGGTTATGCTCAGACCTGGGAATGACGAACGAGGCTATTTTTTGAATTAGTGGGTTTTGATTCGCTGAGTCCGGCGTTGAAAGGGCGGGGTTAAGCTCTACCTTAACCTTACAAGAGAAAGCAGCTTCATCTTTACATCACAGATTGAAGATGGCGACTTCAGGTAAGCAGCGTGTTGTGTTGTAATCTATATTGGTAATTGCAGGTAGAATTCAGCAGCACATATTGCTAACTAAATGTTGGGTATCTTTGCATCTTGCATAGTCTGTAGCACGTTTAGGTGTTTAAAACATGTGTAAGCAAATGTATTTAAACTCAGCGTTAGCAAAGCTATCGTGACCGTTAAAATGGAAACGGCTATTGATATGCTAACTGAAATTAGCTTCACCGCCGCGGCTGTGTTTATCAACTATAAAAATGAAAATAGCGGGGCATGCTTTATTTAACACCAAAGCGGAAATGTTGGAGGAGTTGGTGATATCTATGGAATGGTTAGAGAACGTAATGTTTGGAAAGTTGGGTGCACTAACGCTGTGTGTGTGTGTGTGTGTGTGTGTGCCTCCCTCCCCCTCGTGTTGTGTGTGTGTGTGTGTGTGTGTGTGTGTGTTTCTCCCCATCCACCCCGTGTTGTGTGTGTGTGAGTGCTTCTCCCCCTCCCCCTCGTGATGTGAGTGAGAGGAAATAATTTTCTTTCCTTCTTTTTTTAGGAAACCAAAAGAAATTCGGTGGCGCTGGAAAAGTGGTCCTTGTCACAAAAGGTATATTTACAAAAATTTCCGCTTATTATGTTTACATTGTCCTGTGGTCATTTTCTTCCCTTGATTCTATTTGCTGATTTTCTATCTGTTTTTCAATTTTTCAGTTTGAGCTACTTCTGCATGAAAAGTGTGATATAAAAAAAAATGTATCTGATAATATAATTCTAAATATTTTCCTTTACATATAGGGATCCCGGTCTACTTCCTGACCGACTCAATATGCAAGGGTTTGAACAAGGACCTGCCCAATGCAACGGCATACATTCACCCCGGCACGTTTCTGCAGCGTAGCATCGATCAGCACGCACGCAAATTTGACCGGGTCACTGGAGAGGCTTTGGTGGTCCTTCACATTGGGTCGAATGACGTTGCCTCCGGACTGTCGCCAGAGGACATCGTTGGACAGATGGAGACCCTTGTTCGGCGGATCCAGGGCAGCCGTCCAGTGCGACTCCATATCGCAATCTCCTCCATCCTGCCAAGGTTAGTGGACAATGACAGGACGAAGGTAATCGTGATGAAGGCCAATGATCTGCTCAAGGCCTTCTGTGACTCAGAGGAGAACCTCTATTTTCTAAAATCGAACAAGCCCTTCATTAAGTATGGCCAACCAATCGCCAAGCTGTTCTGTGCTGACAGGCTTCACCTTAGCCCTGAAGGGAAGACCGTACTATTTACGTTTTTCAAAAACTTTGTGTGGCATTTCTGCAATCACGAGTACACTGAAAAAAAGGAACATAGCAGGTCTTTCAATTTACAAAAAGGAAGCACGTAAATGCAACATGATAAATTCATATTCTTCTTGTGGACATGCTTTAATCATGTTAACTTTGAGTGTTTATGGAGAATGTTGAATGTACTAATATCTCTCACATTGATTCAACTTGATTTAATTAAAAAACTCATCTTGATGTAATCGAGTTTGGTGACTTTCTGGCGCCAAAAAAAAATTTGCATTGCGAGCAGAAGGTGGCAGTAGTACACCCATAGGCCGGATTCAAATTGCGCTGAAGAAAAAGGAAGAAGAAGAACTGCCTTTGACCGCGAAGATTCTGGAAGCAGCAGTTACATTTCCCATCAGCCACGTCAGACGGACACCAGCACAACTACTGATAAAGTAAGTTTGTCAAGTTGGAAATATTTGAACTAGACTGCTGTGGTTCACCGTGTAACTATTAAAATATTTAGTCCATTCGTGTGTGTGTATGTGTCGGCTATGTATATTGTCTATATTTTATTTTTAGCTTGCTAACTAGCCTGAGTCCACGTGTGTGAGAGTCTCATTAGCTTGCTAATTACTAGCCTGTGTCCGCATGTGTGAGAGCCTGCTTAGCTTGCTAACTAGCCTGTGTCCGCATGTGTGAGAGCCTGCTTAGCTTGCTAACTAGCCTGTGTCCGCATGTGTGAGAGCCTGCTTAGCTTGCTAACTAGCCTGTGTCCGCATGTGTGAGAGTTAACCAGGTAAACGGCTAACGCTAGTGGTGAACTATGTTGGAGTTTGAGCATTTATAAATGTATGCGTGTCCTTGTTGGGAGTGTCATTGTATGTGGGGACTGCATGTGCATTCACGTGTGTGTGTTTGAGCGCGCGTGTGTGCGTGTGTGTGTGTGTGTGTCATCATCTCAGTGGCACTTGTGTGAGAGTTATCTCGGTGGCACTTGTGTACAAGAAATGTAAAGTAAAGTATTCACATGAATGAAGCCGCGATCTTAAAGTCGGGCTAAACCTCTTTTAAAAGGTCCATGGGCTAAACTGTATTTAAAATGATTTTAAGCCATTTTATGCATTGTTTTCTCTCACTGGCTGTTATTGCCATTGTCATGACCTGTCATGCAAACTACGGTCCATTGTCCTGCGTTTTGTTTTGCCTGTTTATCTCTAGATTAAAAAGTGAAAAAAACAACCCTAATCCATCAGTAGCATGTTTGTGCATTTGTTATAGCATTTGTTTGTGGTCTTTTTAATTAATTGACAGGATTGACTGAGTTCATGTCCCTAATTCTACATATTTTCTTTTTAAAGGTATATCATCATATTTGCCCAATTTAAACAAAGGCTTGATAGTGGTAAGTGCTGTCATATTTTCTTGACTTTTGCAATACCTGGCAAAGCCTTTAATTTGCATTCTTGTGTATTTAAGGTACATTTCAAAAAAATTATTTAAGAGTTTGAGTTAGACGATATCAATTCTGTTTTCTCAGTTGATATAATTGAAAATATACTCTTAAACATAACCTCATTTTAAGAGTGGAGTCAGCGATTCTGGAGATCACAATCATTTATTACAATAAAAATGCAATATCTCCTGTGTACTGTGTGCACTAAAAAAAAATCTGGTGCTAATACACACCCTGGGCTCTGTAAACTAGTATGTAACAATGGGGTCCCACTGTGGCTAGCAACATGCCCGTTTGCAGAGCCTAGGCTGTGTATAAACACTGAATTTATTTTCTCCCTGTGCACACAGTAGGGGCAGGCAGCGTATCATGAGATATTCACTGTTTTTGAAAAACAATACTTGACAACAAACATTCTCCTGCATCAGTGACTCCACCTTTTAATATTTATTTTCCATATGTGTTAGTCCTTGTATTTAAATACATTAATTAATCGGGTAGTTTGAAAATGATAACAGATTTTCATGTGCTTTGCATTTTGGTAGTACTGCAGACCTTTTTGTTTCTGAATTGAAGATAAGAGCTTTGATGACTTTACTAATAATAATATTGATGTATGTTACAGGGTTTGGGGGCGGTAATGTGGACTTGCAAAAGCTGCACAGAAACTGTATCAAGTAGGTCCGAGCTTTTGCATCACTATAAGTTAAAGCATCCACATTTTGGACGTAGTTCTCGCTTTCCATGTACATACCTGAGCTGCCCATGCACATTTAAGACGTGGAATGCCCTTATTGTCCACCAAAGTAAAATTCACTCCACAGGGGTCACTCGCAAAGAGGAAGCAATATTCAGTTGCCACATTTGTGCTTGTAGTGATTTAACATCAGAGAAGTGTTATTTTGCTCATGTAAATACACATCTCAAAACAAATGAGACAGTCATTTGCATGTTTTTAGGTTGTGACTTTAAAACAAACGTTTATTGTACATTTAAATCACACAAAAACCGAAAACACTGCAATCACACATTGGATGATTTTAAACCTGGAGTAGTCATAACTAGGTTATCATCTGTAAATGACTTGGAGGCTGATAGTCAGGAGTGTGTAGAGAACCCAGCTAGTGTCATTCCTTCAAGTAGTCATTTTCATACTGAAGATTTGCAGAAAGTCATAGAGCAAAGATTTGCAATTAGTTTGTTGAAGTTGGAACATTTGGTCCATGTGCCAAGTACAGCCATTGATGTGTTTTTGGGGGAGCTCCATGATTTGACTTTTTCTGCACCTGCTCCATTATCTTGTGACACTGTGAGGGACATATTTCATCAGAGAAATCTTCCTGTTGATGAACTTAATATAAGAGAAACTGTTGATGCAATTTGTTCTGGTAATCCTGTGCAAAGGTCGATACAAAAAGGCGGTCCTCTAAGTACTGCATATCTCCGTAAGAAGTATTACAAGGAGAACTTCAGTGTAGTCGAGCCAGTTGAATACATTCTTGATGCTAAAAACAAACGCAGTTTCCAATACGTCCCAATATTGAAGTCCTTACAGCAGCTGTTAAGTAGAAGCGATATCATTGATAAAGTTGTTGAGAGCCATCAAAGACACAATGTTACATCTTCTGGAGAGTCATGTCAGTTCAAGTCCTCAAGAGATGGTTCCCTATTTAAGGAAAATGGTTTTCTCACTGGGGAAAGTCCAAGGATTATCCTAAATTTGTATGTGGATGACTTCGAAACTTGTAACCCCTTGGCACCTCACGAAAGAAACACAAGCTTTGTGCTGTTTATTGGGTATTGGCTAACTTGCCTCCAGGTTCTCACTCCTCAGTATCATCCATCTACCTGGCAGTTTTGTGCAAAACAGATGATGTCAAAACCTACGGTTTTGATAACGTCTTTGAACCGCTTCTTAAAGATCTGAAAACACTGGAGGAGCTGGGTGTTTATGTCCCACTGTTAGGTGAGTCAGTTAAAGGTGCAGTACTCAGTGTAGTGGCTGACAACCTGGGAGCGCACAGCGTTGCAGGATTTATGGAGAGTTTTTCGGTGGAATACTATTGCAGATTTTGCACAGGAAGTAGCAGTGACATTCAGCTACATTCTGTTGCATCTGGTGCTTTCAGTCTGAGGACCAAGGAGCTTCATCAGACCCATGTCAAACAAGCCCAAGATACAGGTACAAGTTGTTGTGGAGTGAAAAGGGAATGCATCTTCTCAAAAAACCTGTCACATTTCCATGTAATCTTTGGCTATCCACCTGATCTTGCCCATGATCTTTTTGAGGGTATAATCCCAGCAGAAATAGCTCGTTGTTTAGGAGTGCTTATATCCAGAAAGCTATTCACATTAGCTGACCTGAACAATGCCATTCTGAAGTTTCCCTACAAATGGACTGACAGGGCAAACAAACCTCATGTAGTGTCACAAACTTTCTCCAGCAGGAAAACAGTAGGGGGAAACGCTCATGAAAACTGGAGCTTACTCCGGTTCTTACCTTTTTTGGTTGGATCCCTTGTACCTAAAGATGAGCCTGCATGGCTCGTTCTCATGGATTTGAAGGACATCACAGAGCTTGTTGTTGCCCCTGTGCATAGTGATGATTCCCTGGCTTTTTTAGAAGGTAAAATCCTAGAGCACAGGCAGAGATACAAAGAGTTGTTTCCTGACGTCAGGCTGCTACCAAAACACCATTATTTGGAGCACTACCCCGAGATGATAAGGCTGTTTGGTCCAGTTGTCGGGCAGTGGACGATGCGCTTTGAAGCCAAGCATAGCTTTTTTAAGCAGGTTATCAGACACACTAGTTGCTACAAGAATGTGCCCCTGTCGTTAGCCTCAAAGCATCAGATGATGATTGCTTACCATCTGAGCGCTCCATGTTTGACCAAGTCTGACCTAGAGGTCTCAGCTGTATCCACTCTACCAGTAGACTTGCTCAAAGAGGACATAGCACAAGAAATCAGGCAAAGGTTCTCTGACACACACGAGGTTCACCTTGCACAGTGTGTGACAACAAAGGGCATAACATACAGGAAGGGAATGATACTGGCCCACAGAGTAGTAGGTGGATTGCCTGAATTTAGTGAAATTGACCAAATCATCATTTTACACAAGAGTGTATTCTACATTGTCAAAGAGCTCTGTGGTTGGTACAGAGAACATTATAGGGGATTTGAACTCAGCCCAGCACCCACACGAACATTTACCCTGGTGGCACTCTGTGAACTCCTCGATGCTTATCCACTAGCCGACTACAAAATTGGATCAGCACGCATGGTGACTTTGAAAAGGCATATTGAAATCAAAGGTGCAGTGCTACAATGTTTGAAATAAAGTGACCTCTGTCTTAATATTTTTTTTGTATGTTGTATTGTTGGAGGGAGCCTCATATTTACAAATTCAATTTAAAATGACTGCCTGTTCTTGTTATGCATATGATTAAGAAACTAGGAACATGAAACTAACGTCTTGTCTTTTTTTGTGTGTCTGTGCAGAGTGAACTGCTTTAAAGATGTCGACTCCTCTCATCCTTAAGATCATCTTGCCTGATGGCAGCTGTCAGAGGTTGACCCTCTCGAATGGACTTCCTGCATCAATTGATGAACTCCTGGTTGAAGTGACGAAACAGTGTGGACTTCAGGGCACTATTAGACTTCAATTTATGGATGTATTGTTTGGAAATGAGTTCCTCAACCTTACCTCGATTTCAGAAGTAGAAGACAAAGGTACTCTTAAAGTCATTGATATGTCGCTGCCCAATACTATTCAACATGATGATGAGTTCTCTGTTCTCAATCCAGTAGCAAGTCCCCTTTCGTTCAGTCCTTCCTCTGTAAATGACTCGTCCTTGTCAGTTGGATCTGTGGATACCGATATACTTTCATCATGCGAGTCCACCAGCTCACGCTCTTCTTGGCCTGTTGTGTTTCATGTGCCAAAGTTCACCTACGATTCTGAATTAAAACTTCAGCAGGCAAATGTAGCTTATGTTAAAAATGGCACTGTATTTTTTCCAGATCCAAAATTGAAGTCGTGCATCCTTGACGGTTTAGTGCAGGAAATTGTACAGTACAAAGTATATGTCAGTGATAAGGAGATCGATCAGGTAGCTCAGAGTCTCATCAAGAAGCATCCATGTTTGACAGAGAAAGGATCAGGCACAGGATATGGCGGATGGAAGAACAGTGTTAAATGGAAAGTTTCTAATTACCGCACAGAGCTGAGTAAACTGGGCTGCCCAGAGGTAACGGTGAACTCTTTAAAAAACAAACCTGCCGGAAAGCACACTGCAGCTTTTGGTGTCAAAAAGGCAAAGAGAGCAGAGGTGAATTTTTGCCCAACATACCCGTCAGCAGAAACTGAAGTGAGCCTGGAGGCAATTCAGAAAGAACTACTTTCAGATCTAAAGAAGAGAAACAACCGAGAGGTTGTGAAAAAGAAAATGGAGAAGACGTTCGCCGTCAGAAGACATGAGGTCGTCCGTGATGTGCCAATGGTGGAGGAATTCATGGCAAGGTGGCCTGCTCTATTTGCTGTCAATGAGGTAAGGCTTGTCTGCATAGTTGGTTATTCATCGTGTACTGGTTTTTGATCTAGGGACAGTTATGGTACCCTGGCAAACTGCTGATGAACATAATTGTATATTCTTCTATGCTTTATCTCTCCTAGACTGTCCTGGTCTGCTGTATGTGTTACGTATGTTCTCTCTGATAATAAGTTTGAAACCTGAATCTGTTGTGCTTTTTTGTGCTTACTACTATTTAGATCAACGCTGAGTTCAAGAGAATCACCACCATCCCACTTCAATCCAGGTTCCTGTCTCAGCTGGACGTTCACTCTGACAAACTGACGAAGCTGTTCCAAAAGAGAGGAGGACTCCTAGGGCAAAGGCTCAAAACAACCATTGCACAAATGGCAGATGTAAGTTATACGGGAGTCAAACTTTCATAAAAAAAAGAATTGACAATGTTTTTGGAAACCATTATAATTTTTTAGAATTGTGGAATGTTATGCGACACCATAGGATGTTTTAGTTGCCACATAATTGATTGGCAAGTAGGGTATATGAATTAGACAAATCCAGGGCGACAACAAGTGCATTTAATTTTCATCTTCTCCTTCCAATATTTGTTCATCTTTTGTCTCACAGCAAGGCATATGAAGAAGCCTGGTGCTATTATCTTAAATTTCTACATGGTGATATAATCTCAATGTGCTGCATCTAGTCCTTATTTTCATATTACAATAATTTATTAAAAATATTAATCTTAAAATAACAAGTTTTAAACTGAATAAATCAGAGGTAACTAGCCATCTAGTGGCTCTTTTTTGTAACTGCACAGTGTGACTCTTGATAGGCTTCCTTTGGAGAGTAACTGCCATTACCACCGCTATTTTTAATTTTTTTTCAACGGACTGAATTCTGACTGTTTCCTTTCAGTGTGATGATGTCGATGTTGGACGAGAGTGCATGATCAAGGGAGTCTGCATCTACATGGGTGAAAATCCAGAAAACCTTGTGCAAGAATACGCGGTATGTACATGGATCAGTGCTTACTTACTAATTCCCTTATTTTCCATATCAGATAAAATACGTTAGATATATTTTAAAATCATTATGTTTCTCAGTTGCTGGTTAAATAAACGTAACAAGTTTTCTTTTTCATCTTGCTACATTGACAAGCATTTTTCTGTTACTACAAAGATTATATGGTAAATGGTGGGCTGAAAAAAGTAAGCAGTGAAAAAAAAAAAATAATCTACATTATATTTCATTCTAGTTCATACATCTTGTCCACAATTTATTTCTTTTTTTGCACTATAGCGAATTTGCAATAGTATCATTATGTCGTAGATTATCTTGTGTATTCTTAATGCATACAGTTTGTGTTGCTCGAGGAAGCCAGAGATTTTAAAATCAATTGCCAACCGCTGCCTGTGTATATGCTGTTCATGATGAATAGACAACGTTGAGGTCTAATTTACCAATCTGTCTGTCTGTTTTGTACAGGGCATGGATGGAGGCGCCTTCAATGCTGCTATTGGAAAAACCACCGTCGGGATTTATGTTCTTAAAGAGCATGAGGCAAGCGAAGAATCTGAGGACATTGGAGTTGTCCTCGAAGGCGTCAGGGTGTTAAGAGATGTAGACAATGTAGCATTAGCAGTTGCTATGCTTTTTGGACTGATGTATGCACTGAACATCAGCTACCCCCCTGACCTCCGGTACACCTTTGAGGTAGTACAGAAGATACTAATGGACATGGACGTGGGTAAACTTTCAAACAAAGTACTCGCGCTGAAAAACCGTCTCTTTGAATGAACGGGTCGAACACTGCGCTGCCTCTCATCAAACCTTAGATGACCACTGCCTTAATTTGTGTTCTCATTTCTGTGCCTTATTTGGTGTATAAACATGTGTAGCACTAGGTATTCTGGGTTTCTATTGATTTGATTGATGCAGTCATAAGTGTCATAAGTGTATTTATGTGTTTGTTTTGAGTCACTGCTGTTGATGGTAATCCAGTATGTGAGTTAAACCACTACTGTTGATGGTAATCCAGTATGTGAGTTAAACCACTGCTGTTGATGGTTATCCAGTTTAGTGGAAGAGGCAATGTGCTTGCTAGTATGTGAATGGATCTGCACTTGCCATATTTTGTACGGAGGCAAGTTTAAGTTTGTGAATTACCAAAATGTATAACTTACATTTGGAAAAGACCATATTTATGCATGTGGAAAAACTCTATAATTGATTTGGAAAAGCTTATCTTTGTTTTTTTCTTAATGGGCACAAGCTTTAATTTTCCTTTTTTTACTACCATGCCTTTTTGGATACATGGGTAAACTTTCAAACAAAGTATTCACGCTGAAAAAACCGTCTCTTTGAATGAACGGGTCAAACACTGCGCTGCCTCATCAAACCTCAGATGACCACTGGCTTTAATTTGTGTTGTCATTTCTGTGTATAAACATGTGTAGCTTAAGGTATTCTGGGTTTCTATTGATTGATACAGTGATAAAAGTGTATTTTGTGTTTGTTTTGAGCAACTGCTGTTGATGGTTATCCAGTTTAGTGGAAGAGGCAATGTGCTTGCTAGTATGTGAATGGATCTGCACTTGCCATATTTTGTACGGAGGCAAGTTTAAATTTGTGAATTACCAAAATGTATAATTTACATTTGGAAAAGACCATATTTATGCATGTGGAAAAACTCTATAATTGATTTGGAAAAGCTTATTTTTGTTTTTTTCTTAATGGGCACAAGCTTTAATTTTCCTTTTTTACTACCATGCCTTTTTGGATACATGGGTAAACTTTCAAACAAAGTACTCGCGCTGAAAAACCGTCTCTTTGAATGAACGGGTCAAACACTGCGCTGCCTCTCAACGAACCTCAGATGACCACTGGCTTTAATTTTTGTTGTCATTTCTGTGCCCTTTTCAGTGTATAAACATGTGTAGCTTAAGGTATTCTGGGTTTCTATTGATTGATACAGTGATAAAAGTGTATTTTGTGTTTGTTGAGCAACTGCTGTTGATGGTTATCCAGTTTAGTGGAAGAGGCAATGTGCTTGCTAGTATGTGAATGGATCTGCACTCGCCATATTTTGTACGGAGGCAAGTTTAAGTTTGTGAATTACCAAAATGTATAATTTATATTTGGAAAAGACCATATTTATGCATTTGGAAAAACTAGAATGGATTTGGAAAAGCTTCGTTTTTTTTTATTTGTTAATTTTCCTTTTTTATTACCATGCCTTCTAAATGTCTGTTTTCTGAATACAGAAAATTTGAGTATACATGCCTGACTGCCTTGTTGTCCTTAATTTTGTATTTGCACACACTAAATCATGGGATTGATCTCTACAATACATTTAGATTTTATTTGAACAAATCAAGTTAGATTCATATACATTACTTGGCTACCAAAGACGTAATCAAATTGCTTGAAAAAGTTACATAAATATTGGATAATATAAACATGAAGAAATCAAGTTGGATTTATACTTGAAAATCAGGTACTCCTGATGTGATAAAATCATGTTAGCATTACACAATATTTTAGTGTTAAGGTTACTTAGACATAATGTGTCTAATCAACATGATTTTTTCAAACAGTTTTAAGTGAAAACAATACGTTGGGTTAACATGCAATATCTCATTGGTTGGCCACAATCTGATCACGTGGGACCGATGTCTGTAATAAAATCAAGTAAATCCAATGAATTTTTTTTCTCAGTGTAGGCTCTAAGTTTGCAGGTGTCATATTAGCCTCAAAATAGTTATTTTTTTAGTTACCAGTTATTAATATTAGGCAGTCTGTTCTGAGTATGGAACTAGTCCGTTTTCTCATTGGGCTGTCAAAACTGGAAATCAGGCTTTATAGTAATTTCATCAAGAGGGGTTTATATTTATTCAGCAGGAATATCAGTTCAATATCTATATTAGTAGTGTTTATCAGTTCAGTTCAACGACTAATGTAGCTGTTATCAGGTTTTTATAAGTTCATATTGAATGTATACATGTATATCTTTGAGTTGATAGCTTTGCTGTATCAATAATGTCATATTTATACTTTTATTTTAATGATGCTTCTTCCCTGGAGTTTTTGTTTGTTCTTTTCCCGATAGGTTGGAGAATGGGTTGGTTAATCGTGCTGCTGCTACCAGGTGCAGCTAGAAGCCCACTACATACAACGATATGCTAAAAAAAAATCATACTGTTACTGTCTTTGTTGTTCTTATTATGTCCCTAAAGGTCACGCTGTATTGGAGGAGATGCTGTGTATGTCTTATTGTCTTGTCTTGTGCTTTTTATTTTTTCAATGTTTGTCCCGTCTTAAATGTTCCCTTTCGTGGCTTGCACCTTGACGTGGTGATTGGGCTTTTTACTAAGACAAGCCATTCTGAATATTTTCTGTCACTGCTGTAACTTGTCTACTTTCCTCGAGGAAAGTAACAATGCCTTTGCCAATAAGACTGACATACCCACACACCTGGGCTAAGCCGCTTCTGGGACTGGTCACCGAGCATCTTATTCTGCTTCATACAAGGTAATTTTACTTGTTAAGAAATTATTTTGTGCTTACAAATAAATCAATCATATCTGCAGTAAATATTTGTCTTTATATATAGCACAACATGGAATATAGTCTTTCTCAAAATCCTCTCGCTCTCTCCCTCACAAAAATCAACTCGTTTACAAATGTGTAAACGGTTCTGTTTGCGCTGTCATGGTAGTTGTCTCCTTGTAATAGGTGGTTGGTAAAGACCTTCCTCTTCTCGTCTGTCTCACTCTTTCAGACTGCATCTATATATATTCTTACCATATCTAATTGTTTGTCTCTATCCATCCTGTTTTCATTCAGGAACTTCTGGGTGGAGTATCATTCATCTATGTCCCAGAGTCTCCATCCTCTGCTGGGATTTGTCAGAGTGGACCTGCCTTTGGGAGCAAGTCTGCTAATCAGTGCAGGTAAAACGTCCTCACATTAGCCTGTCTGTGTCACTCTTTCAGCTCTTTACACCTGATTAATTGCTGGTCTGTCTTTTTCCCAGGTCTCCTCGCTGAAGATGAGTTGGTGTGGCTTTGAATCAACCTATGGACGCTTCTACAGTCAACTTAACATTAGCCTGCATCCACATTCACAAGTATTATGTAATAGCAATACAGTATATCTTTTTTTAAAACACATCCGTCCTGGAAGAGGCATGCCTTATCTGCGCTTCCTGAAGTTTCTTTCCAATTTTTTTCCCCCTTTAAACTATTTTTGTGGTATTTATTTCCTAAATGGTGTCTAAGAATAGAGGGATGTATATAAATAAAGTACTACTTTTTACTTTACTGTCTTTTATTTAATTTCATATTTTTGTCAAAATGCAATGAATGATTCAGGTTTTACTATATTGAGATAATTATTAACATTGATACTCTCATTAAATGTAATCTGTTTTAGTGATGTGGTGCTAAATATTACCAGGGTACACAGATAGAAATTATTTCAACAACACACTAGAAGCCAGCTGCAGCTATTACTCCTACAGCATATGCTCAAAAACATGAGAAAAAAGTTGCTGTTTGAATGGAGCTTTTAGTGAGGAATTATTCAAACAAAAACGGTAAAGGTGCGAATGTTTTCACTTTTTTATAATTTTCTAAACCTGGAAACAATTCACATAAAATGTAATTCAAAGAAAGCAATACTGGAAAAAATATTTAAAATAGTACAACCCTCAAGGAGACCCTACTAAACTGCAGTATACGGTTAATAACAGTCCAGAAGATGTGACACTTTTTAACACAAACTCAATCGGTGGTAGGTAACAATCATACGAAGGAGAGGGTAAAGCCAGAGACAAGGACCATTATCTGAGTAAGTGCAGCCATGGTGCAGCTGCATTCATTTGTTTTTGTTATGTTTCCGCGGGGTTTCGCATTTTGATGACGTTTCTGCGGTGCGACGCCGGTGTTGCCAGATCGGGTGTTTTACAGCTACACATTAAGGGCTGTTTACGCTGTCTTTTAGCGGGGTTTTCAATGGAAAACTGGCACCCGATGAACGATTGAACTACTGTGAGCATAGACATTATAGATGCCTTTATAATGTCTATGACTGTGAGTGCCGTTCTCAAACGCCAGAAAGAAGGTGTTCGCCATAACGTTCATCAGCCAGAAATACATACGTTCAGTACACTGTCCTTTACTTAAGACAATGGGAAAGAGATAAAAAAGAAAAAACCCGCATTTTCATCTTAGAAGTTTCAAATAATCAATTATTTTACTCAGCGGGCTGTGTCACGATGCCACAATGACACGAGTTATGTGCGGGCAGCGCCGTGATGGCTCTAATCCATAGCCTGTTTTCTGACCGTGGCTATCTCCGTCTTATAAGTAGGCTAAAGCCTCTTGTCGGTAACAGCTGTTGATCCAGATCCAAACGGAACAATTCAAATGTTCAATCTTAGAGGGGGAATCAAAATTTGTCTGGTTGCCAGAAGCTGCTGTAATTGATGTCATAGGCTACCATCAAGTGCCTTATGTAACGAGTTTATCGTATTATATATAATGTAGTTGAGAGGATGATTATTAAAAAAAAGTCACTTTTCGTTTTTCTAGTGTTCACTTCCAAGCGGATATGGATTGATCGGAAGATACACAAAATCCTATGCTTAAAGTTATTATTGATTATAGGCTAATTATAATAACCTATTACGCTATAATATATTTGTTTTTAGTCATGGTTTCTTTATTTTCTGGAAAGAAAAACTAGAATAGATAAACTCCATGTAGGCCTACATCATATCTTTTCATATTTTTCTCTGTCACAGGTTTTCCATATATTCCATTGGATGGAACCATCAGAAAGGTCAGTGGGCGTGGCTTTAATACATTACTATAAAAAAGTGAGGGTGTCCATCTTATGTCTCTTCTACATCCAGCCGCGTGAGTACGCTAATGTATTCCAAAAATGTGTTGTATCAATTGTGTTACAGACCTCTTTTGTATAGGCCTAATTGAAGTAGGCCCTATCTTTAATCTTTAAAAACACAATCTCGTTAAAGTGTCAGGTCAGTAATCAAACTTGAATGTAGATATAATATCGCCAAGAAATTAATGGAACCATGAGGTCAAAACAGCATTAGCTATAATCAGCATTAGCTAAAATCCCGCAGCATTAGCTGAACACCCAACAATTAGCTTGTTTTTATCAATTGTGTTCCAGACCTCTTTTATATAGGCATAATCTAAGTAGGTCCTATCCTTAATCTTTAAAAACACTGTACTCGTTAATTAATGTGCCAGGTCAGTAATCAAACCTGAAAGTAGATAATATCGCCAATATATCAATGATATCCCAAGGTCAAAGCAGCATTAGGTAACATCCTGGCACACATATATTTTAAGTAAGCTGTTGGCCTAATTTTTTAGCATATCATTATTTGGAAAGCAAAGTTACCAGTTAAAGTTACAAAATTCTTTCATAAAAAGAACGCCATGCCAATTGAGAAGATTCCACGGTTAAAATGTTCCCCCCCAGCGGTTATAGTGTGAAGTAGTCTAGGCTAGGCCTGCTTAATGTTTTTTTTTTAAGGGTTTGATAAGTCTGCTTTTACACACACCATTGTATATGAAACGGATGGGTTGTCCTCGCTTAAGGAGAGACGTGATGCACATTTGCATATTATATATGTAAAGCTTTCTTGAGGAAAAATAAATGAAAATTAATGATCTTATGTTTATTCCTGGAATGTTATTTATTTTGAGCTATTTTCTTAAACCAGCTTGTCATTTTTATTGCTGATCATACAGAGAAATGGCATCACCAAATAAAATCTCCCGACTCGAGACAGCAGCTCAAGAGGTGAACGAGCTGGTGCCAAAATTTCAGCTCTTTGGTGTAAGTATGAAATCTGTTGGAAGTTATTACCATGTGTTTTTCCGGTTTCACTTATATAATTAATGATGGTTATCTTTGTGTTTTGTATTTAGTACCAATGCATTGATCTCAGTGTGAGGAGGGAAGTACTGCCGGCACGCCTTAATGCCCTGTGGAATGAGGCCAAGGGGGTCTTCGACCGTGCGGGCCGCATCGAGCGTGCCCTCCGTCAGGAGTTGACGGCGGTTAGGGGGCAGCTCGATGCGGCCCGACAGAAGGAAGCGGAGAGGGAGGTGAATGAGGCCTTCCTACGTGATGGTGAGTTTATTATTTTAGGATCAATAATCTTTTCCTGCAAATTATAGGTAATACGCATTAAAGATGGGAATAATTTGTGTGTTATGCATAATACAGACTGTTCCAGAATAGTCGACACCTTTGCTTTAGCAATTGTGCAAATGGACTACCAATGTATGTGCCATTTCTTGTCTTACTGTGATATCTGAATCTTTACTTCTGTTTTAATTAGCCAGCATCTTGGGGATTTGTGAATGCATCAGTATATCGGTCAAATGCAATGGCATCATATGTTAATATTGTTCATAATTGTTCTAAATTAGAATAACTCACCATAGGGTAAGTTGCCCTAATGTGGGCCTACTTTTGAAACTTCAACGATACAAAATGATATCAACAAATGAAGCCAACACATCTGACCCATACCTGTTACCATTCTGAAATCCTTAAGACGTTGGCTAATTAGAACAGCAGAAATAATTCTCATATCATACCCGGTGTGGAAATGGCACATACTGTATATTAGTGGTCCATGTGCAAAACAGCTCAAGAAAATGTGTTTGCTCTAATCTGGGACATTCTGTTTTATGCAGAAAAAACATATCCCTTAACTAATACAAGTCAATCTTATCTGCTCACTAACACTCATCTAAACAACATTATGCAGGTTTGATGGTTTCAATTTGAACATTATGTTTCTTTTGGCCAGGCTTCAAATCCCAACTCTGCACTTTGCTATTATAGTCTACGCTGTAATACAATGCATTGAGCTAATGTAAGATATGAGAAAAATGAGTATTTCCCATGCACAGAGTTGAGTTAATTTATATTTGGAGTATTGGACCTGTACCTGTACACCTTCAAATGAAGGAGTACACTTTCAATACAATTCCTATTGCACATTTGATTTGCCAACGCTATTCTTTTATTTGGTGATTTGTACGGGACATCAGGCCGCTGTTGTTAATGTTAAACACTTGCCTTCAATTGCTACCAAGCGGTTTTCACTGGCTGTGTAAAAGGGGCTTACATGTTTTCTTGTTTGTGTTTCCAGAAAGGCGCCATACAGAGACACAGACAGCCGTGGTCTCTGTGGAACATGTTGGAACATCCACTGATGCCGAGACCACGGCTGTCTGCGTGGAAGCCGCCACACAAGTCGAGGAGCCGCTGTCCCCCCTGCACGCTACACCCGCATCTTCCCCGCCTCACCCACCTCTGCCCCTGTGTCACCCACTTCTTCCCCACTCCACCCCCTTTGGCCCCTGCTTCCCCGCCTCACCCACCTCTGCCCCTGTGTCACCCACTTCTTCCCCCACTCCACCCCCTTTGGCCCCTGCTTCCCCGCCTCACCCACCTCTGCCCCTGTGTCACCCACTTCTTCCCCCACTCCACCCCCTTTGGCCCCTGCTACCCCCGCTTCACCCACAATTTTTTAAAATAATAATCATGTTCAAATAATCAGTTTTCATTTTTTTCGTTTAAAATAATTTTATAATCACGTTCCATTGTTGTGTAATAAACCTGTGTTAAAATTTCATCATCATTTCATCATTACCAAAAAGTTTTTATTGTTCAACATGTAGTTCTCCTAACCATAGTATAAACTAAAAACGCACGGATTGTCTCTCTAATATTGTATTGCATGGATTATGGATATTACACTCTTATAAACAAATACATGAATAAGTGTTTCATACACCCTCAGATATAAAGAAAATTCACCCCAATTGTTATCTCTAGTGGGCAAACCTGTACAGATACTAGGCCAATATGTAACAATATGTTGCTAATTTAAAATTGAGGAAATAAATAAAAAATATGGTAGAGAATTATTCAGACAGTTCTTAGCAAAATATAACCTTAAAATTAAGTAATTGTTAAATATATCATTGTGTATATAGGGCAACTTTATTTCAGGGTGCATTTCATTTTTAACCAGTACGTAGATATATATATATATATAACACATACTATAAAACAATATATGCGAAGCAAATGAAGAAATAATTCAATAAAATAATACAATAAAATATTAAAAGATGTGTAGCCTATCCGCACTGTGAGAAAAGAGACATAGATGAGGTTCAAGTGTTATGAACGTGACAATCGCATAAACAACCAACGTGGTAATGTTAAGTCTAGCAGTAATCATACATGCCCATGGTTTAAAAAAGCACTGCATAACATTTTGAATTGCACTACTCGTAGACTGTAGAAGAGGTGGGAAAAGCTGCTAACTGCTAATAGGGATGCAAACGGAACACGAGCGGAGAGGTGTATCTCCTGCTCGGACCGCAGCTGGGAGGGGCTGCTGCGCGAGGACCGGGCCGTCTGTCAGTGCTCTGTGACGGGGGACGGGCCGGGAGGCTCCCGCTGCTCGTTGAGAAGCGTTAAAAGTGATATTTGCTTTAGCGAAAAAGTCACCAATTACACCAGAAAAAAAGCTAGATTTGTCGCTTGTCGCTGTTTTGAAAAAAAAGTCGCCAGGGGGGCTGAAAAGTAGCTAAATATAGCGACAAAATCGCTAAGTTGGCAACACTGGGTTAGCTTCGATGCTCGCTGCAAATGATTTCCCATGATGCTCTGGGAGAGTCTTGGACCAATCAAAGGTTTGGTTGGTTACGTCATACACCTGTACACCAATGGGCGGCTGCCACGTTTGTGTGACGTATGCTCTGAGGCAAAGCCCAAAGCCCGGGAGAGCTTCTATGTTTCTAGCGCTTGAAACCGTGAACACGTTGTAGTATATTTTGAAAAAATCCACCCGCCACTGTGGCGGGTAGACATGGCAAAGTCACCCGCCATCTAATTTCCCACCCTGGTTATGATTGTGCTGTAATTCTCAAATGCAACAAAGGTAAGAGTCCCTTTAAAACAAGGGGATGGGTTGTACACAACTATGATAGGAGAAAATACTATCAGTGCAGCCAACACCACTGGCTATATTTTCATTGACGAGCTACCCAGACAGTGCATATTAAACCGAAAACAGTTTAGTTTGGAATATTCTGATTTCATTGGAGACATCGATGTTGAGGATTATGACGCTTCTTTAAAAAACATAGCCATGCCTTTGGACGTTGCTGTTCAGATGGCACTGCTGGAAGCAGACACTTGCTTAACGTAAAACAAAACATATGTGCAGTTTTCAAAGAGAAATCTGCTTATGAAGTCTTTGACCCACATGCCCGTAGTACCTGGGGTTCGGTTGCACCGGATGGAACCAGCATAGTAGCGCGCTATGATACTTTGATCAAGTTATACAACCATATCAAGAACCTCGTCAACTCCTTATACGCAGATGATCCAAATGCCCCAGACAAATCTTTAGAAGTCACAGCTGTGAAAGCTGTTCAAGTAAACGCGTCATTATCCGCTTCTACACATGACACTACTGTTGACACTGACAGTGACTCAGATGTCTGTCTAATTTCCGTAACAGATAATACTCATCTCGCAGTAAACACGTCTATTTCCGCTGTCACTGTGGAGCCTGTAGCCGACACTTCCACATGTGACACTAATGTAAACACAGACGATTCAGATGTCTGTTTACTTTCTGTAACAGATAGCCCTAATATCACATTCAAAGGATTGACATTAGGCGAAAAAAAACAGAATATGCACTAAACCTAGTATCGTACCTAGTTTGGATACAAATATTGTTGAACAAACCTTTGTAATGGAACAGCCCCAACCATGCAAAACCACACCCATTGAAGGCGATGGAAATTGCTTCTTTCGCACTCTTTCGTCGATATTTAGTGGTACAGAGAGTAATCACAAGGCCTTTAGAAAGGCTGTAGTCAAGCAAATACTAAAAGAAATGGCTAAAGTTTACGGCGAACATTGAGCAAAATATAAGAAAAGCTAAAAATCTAAAACACTGCAATGAATGTCATTATGAACCAATTGCTTGTGTCAAAGAAATAAACTATCGCATGTGTTAGTTTGACTAGCTTTAATGAAATGCATCACGCAATGTCGAAAAGTGATGTCATTTCACCACGCAAATATACTGAGAAGGGTTAAAAAAAGATGCAGTGGATACTGAATTTAGGCAAACGAAAGTGTTAAAATCCATACAGAAATATGCTGCTGAAAGTGAACATAGAGAAAAAGTTAAAGCAAGTAGAACTCAAAAGTACGCCTCAGATGAACTGTTTAAAGATAAAGTTAAAGCAAGTAGTGTTCAAAAGTATGCAGACAATCCTGATCATCGTGCTAGAGTCTTAGACTACAATGTAAACAAACGATCTGAAATAACATCACAAAAACAAAACATAGACTGTTATCGAGCAGTTCCAAGAAAAGGTAAACCATGGGCCAGAATAGATTATTGTTTGAAAATCAAGTTATTCAGTGTCCAAAAACAAATATTCAGATAAGAGCTCAGGTGTTGCCACAGTTGCAGAGAAATGCATCACTTCCAAATACCTCCACGAATGCGATGATACATGCGATAAACACTGCACATTAAAGCACTCAATTGCGGGCAAACTGTGGATTTCCCATAATTGCGACGGTAAAATCCGGTAAGGAACAGTTCCTCAAGAGTGTAGCAAATAATAATGGGGTTAGATCCTATTCCCGAGGAGCTTCGCAGACTGAACTCCTTTGAACAACATTTGTGTGCCCGTAATATTCCTTTTATGCGACTATTACCCCTCCCCAAGGGGGCTCAACACAGCGTGAGTGGACCCATAACTTGCGTCCCTTCAAACTGCGAATCGGTTACTTCGGTTCTTCCTCGTTTAGAGAGTCAAGATCTAATGATCCGCATCAAATTAAAAAGAAAATCAACGTACAAGGGCCATTACGAATACCAATATGTGTGCACACAAAATATACAGCAAGCATTACAAAATGTAATATCTAACAATAAATGGTACCAAGATGTACACATTAATACTCTTTGGACAAACCCCCTAGAGAAGGATAAATGCATTCCCGAGGATGGTAACATAGCCACAGATACAAACAAATCGGACCATATTAGAGGGATAGCTACGACGAAAGATAATTCTGACGAGGTAAAAGAAGGTGATGTAGATTATCACATTTATGTTGGCCAGCAGTATGGAGTTCACTTGGACACCTGTCTTCAGCCCATAGATATAGCACAGGAAGTTTTGGATCAGCATTCCGACAGTGTTTTGTCAGTGGCTCCTGCACAAGGTAACAGTCCCGTTAGGTTGCTGACAGATACTGGCAATGAGGCAAAGTGTTTCCCTGTTCTTTTCCCAAAGGGGACTGGAACTTTCCATGAAGATAGGCCACACAAACTGACGCTCGCTGTAAATACGAGGATACTTAATGCGGATGGTAGATTTAGCAGCAATTTAGATTATATATTTTATGCCCAGATTTACGCTGGACAGAGCTAATGGAGGTTTTCATAAAAACACAAAACATTAAAGCCAATGTAAAAGACCTGGATTGGTCACAAAAATGCGGTTTGCTGAAATCAAATCCCGTTACTGCAGCGAGGATGTTTGATCGAAGGTTCCACTGTTTTTTAAAAGAGGTTCTCATGTCCCCGGCCAACCCGATTGGTAAGATCGTCGATTACTTAAATCGCGTCGAGTTCCAGCAAAGAGGCTCCCCCCATACACATTGTCTGTTCTGGGTTGTGAATGCCCCCAAAATAGGCAAACATACCGACCAAGAAGTCACAGGCTGTGTTCGGACTGCCATACTAGCGTCCTACATCCTACATACTCACCATCTATATACTACATACTGTCTACTCAAAGATCCATTGTGTATGCGAGGTGCGTCGAAACGTTTTCAGTTGAAGTATACTCAAGCCATGAAGAATTTCTTCTTCTTCTTATAAGATTCAGGCAGATTAGACGCTGTTTAGCGTATAACCGCCCTCTACAGGTTAGATATTGAACTAGATTTTTACAGTCCTGTGTTCATCATCTGTGTTTTAGACCTCTTGTTTTATAATTATGTTTTGAGGCGGAGGATCCCTCCGACGCTCTCTGTCCGGCTCATCAGCACTCAGCTGTCTGTCAGTTGAGCTGGACGAGCCGCGGTGTGTGGAACAGCAATCTGTTGTGTGATCTCTCTCCACTTTTCATTATTTCACTTAGTAACTCTAATGTTGTTAGGTATTTATCTTCATCTCTTATCTATTGTAAGAGTTTATGAATGAATGACTGCACGTACAGTTGTCAGATCGCGGAACCCCAAACAATGTTGTTGCCTAGCAACTTGCTCGAAAATATTTCATTTTCCTGGGCGGGTAGAATTGACCCAGTGCATTGTGGGGCGGTTGAGTAGGAAAAGTATACAATCGATTCATACCCAAAATCTTCCCGGAAGTTAGTACTCATCCGGGAATTTCTCGTATACCCAAACTCGCATACCCAACCGTCACATACTCAAATTGAAGTCAAAATGAGTATGAGTAGGACGTTAGTATGGCAGTCCGAACACAGCCACTGACTTTGTTTATAAATACGTCACTTGTAGCCTTCCCCCTGAAACCGATCCCATGTTTGAGGTAGTTTCCAGTGTGCAAAAACATAGTTCCAAACATACAAAGTCTCGTAAGAAGAGAGGCACACTGTGCAGGTTTAATTTCCCACGTCCTCCTAGCAACAAAACATTCATTTGCAAAACTAAAACCGAGCAAAAGCGCGAACAAACTAATACGGAAATAACAAAAGCAGAAGCGGATAAACGTAACGCAAAAGCTGTAATAGAACGAGTAAAAGAAGCACTTTCAAATACGGAACTAACATTTGCCACTGTAGATCAACTGTTTGATCATGTCGGAATCGATCAGCAAACGTTTGAGACAGCCTACCGATGAACCACAAATAAAAATAGTGTTGTGCTCAAAGGAAATGCCTCAGACGTGTACATAAACCAATATAACAAAGATCTTTTGCGCTGTTGGAACGCAAACCTCGATATCCAATTTGTTTGTGATGCGTTTGCGTGCGTAGTGTACATAATATCGTATATTTCTAAAGCTGAACGGGAAATGGGATTATTGTTGAGGCATACCCAAAACGAAATAAATACCCATGGAAATGTAGAAGCTAAACAGGCACTCAACAAATTTGGAAGTGTCTTCCTCCATAATAGACATATTCGCGCAATAAAGTGTATATAGTGTAACAAACATGAGACTGAAAGAAGGCTCAAGAAAAGTTACTTTCGTTCCTACCGGCGATAATCTTATCGGCATGAGTCTACCTCTCAGTCTCATCCAAAAAAAAATCACAAGGAGACACATCTAAAAATCTAATCTGGATGACTAGTATAACCAGTGGTGGGCCGTCAGGGCCAGCAGGGCCTTCTCTGCTGGCCCTATCAAAATCCAAATAATATATATTTTTTTGTTGTTTAAAATTATATTAATTTGTGTTTAAATGTGTCTGAATTTTAAAAAAAATGTCAGTACATTACAAAAATAATATATTTTTTTTTGCAATATAGTTATTTTTTGTGAGGCTGAGCTGGATTTCCCAGGCATATCTCATCTAAACGCATCACAGCTATGTGGAGCAGCGGGGCCTGCACTAGAAGTATTGCTGGCCTTTCATTGAAGCTGCCGTCTCCTATTGGATAATAACGCTGACTGACGTGTCTCATCAGCCAATCAGATTCTGATGTGTAGTGACAGCCCGCCCCCAAGGCCCAGCGATATCTCAGCCGCTTGCCCCCCGTGATGTCATCAGCGAAGTTTGAAACTTCGGCGCGCGCACTATTAGCATTGTGATGATGTGAGTGAACTACTATGGCCATCTTTCACACAACCTACTGCTCCCGCTGCCGATCTAGCGTGGTTATTTAATTAATCATTTATTTAGGTGATCGTTTAACATAGTTTAGATATAGTTTCGACAGGAATAAGCTACACATAAGCTGGATGGGCTGACAACGTTTTTTTGCGGCGCTTCACTGACTGTAACTACGAAGCTATGACTGGCTAACAGCTAGCACCGAGCGGAACAAGTTACCGGTATGTTGCTGGCCGTGTCTGCTTTTTAAACCTGTGAAGGAACATGGCACATCAGGGATTTTAACAGCCTTAATGGCTTATAGGATCCGAGGATGGATTTCCTCTACAAGTGATGGGTGAGTGTTACTTTTGGCTGTGTCTATCTGTGAAAAGATAACGTTTTTTATGGGGTTTTAAAACCATTTTGTTTGTTTGTTATGGTTCTTGTAGTAGCCTATATTGCTGGGACTTGGGCAGTAGGTGATGCTGTTTTTCATCATTGATCCCGCTTTCTAAGCATGATATGGGAACCAACTCTCAACTTCACTTCTTCTTAATATGCTGGTTGGATTGGCTGTTGTAAAATATTTGGCATAAAAGACCCTTCTTGCATGTTTCATTTTTGTTATTGAAGTGAATGCGGCGCACTGGTAATATTGTCGCTATACTAAATTGAATCCGTTGAAGTTGCGCAAGCATCCAGTGAACCCTATTACAATAACTGAATGCTTGTGTTGTGTCGTGTTATGCGTTTGCAAACAGTTGTCGAGTGACATGAAATAGCTGATGGTGATGGTGCAGTAGTCTTATCTGGTGTAGGATAAACAACAGTGGTGTGCGCAGTGCGCTGCTCTGTGGTTGTTGAAGATAAACTGTCAAGCTCTTCATGTTATGCATATGCATTAGTGTAATCTGTGATTTTAGCCTATATTTTGTATGTGGCTGTGTTGGTTGTATCGGCACCTGACGTGTGCGTTTCTCAGTGTTTGGGGAGGAGGAGGAGGGGGGCGGGGGTTGGTCGGAGTTCGCTACTGAAGGCCCTGACTGAAACCCCACGGTACGCTACTGAGTATAACCGATAAATACAAAAATAGGCCCAAGTGCGCTGAATTTCAAGACATCTGTATAGCTCACACATGGGCATTTTACGGCCCGCGGGCCAGACCCGGCCCGTGGGCTGTCTCAGTCCGGCCCGCGACATCCACGGAGAAAAGAAGAAGAAGAAGAAAAAATCCCGCATTATAGAGGCATGAGTTTGAACTGCTATACAATCTGATTGCAACAGAGGGCGCTATTTTAATTTGGAATGGGTGAAAATGCGCTTCCTTGACTCTTGCAGACAGTTTGATGATCATCAGGATGAGTGCTGTGAAAAAGAGGAAAGTTGATTCGGAATGTCGTGTTTTTAACACCGAGTGGACTTCTAAATATTTTGTTACTCATGTGGGTTCAAAGGCTGTATGCCTAATATGCCAAAATGCAATTTCTGTTTTCAAAGAATATAATATAGTATAATATAATATAGTAGGCTACCAACTTTTGGGAGCTTCACGGATACAGAGACAATGTGTGCACTATCAATCGGCAGCAAGATAACTGCCAGAGTTGTTAAAACAGTGTGAGTTTCGCAAACGTTTCATGCGGCTCTTACGTTCGTTTTACATGTTGTTTATTATTTCATTTTTTATTTTGTTAATGTGTATGTGTATGCCTGTTCGCAAATGTTTAATTGAGGACGCAACATAACGTTCGCAAACGTTTGGTGTGGACGCAACCTAAAACTGCCCGCTCAGCTTGGAGGGAGGTTTTCCGTGAGTAAACAATTTGTGTCAAGTTCGCTCCGAAACAGAGTGGGAGAGTTTATAATTTGTGTTGAAAGTTATACCAAGCCATTCTGCCTTATATGCCAGGCGTCATTAGCGCATTTCAAGGCTTCAAATCTTCAGCGCCACTTCAGCTCACTCACTCCATGCTAAAAGTAAGTCCCACTAAGCAACATGCATAGTAAGAGAAAAACGTAAATTGTTATATTTTTGTTTGTGGACTTGGTTGAACTGAGAGTTTGTGTGTGAGGCAGTGCACACAATGTTTATTGTTGAAAATGACTGGCCTGTCGTCTTAGTACTGTAGGAGTCCAGTTCTGTCATTATCACAGGGGCGGCCTTAACGATCTGGGGGCCCGTTTCAAGTCCTAGTGTGGGGCCCCCCGTTTTTTTTTTTTAATAATTATTTCTTCATTGAGTGATGCAGGTCTGTTACACAAATATAACAGTCTCACTGAATCATAGTTAATTGTTGCAGAGTTGTTAATTGTAATATTTAAAAAGGGCTAGTGAATAACACAATCAAGCCCACCAAATCTATGTACCGGTAGTTTAAAGTAATTCTGCACTAAATATTTCATGTTTAAATTTTATTTCCAATTGTGTGGCCCTTCACTTACTTTAACGGAGTCAGTATGGCCCACTGGAAAAACATATTGCCCACCCCTGGTATAGCTACATTTGCGTCAAAGTACAAAGACCTATATGGAAATGAGCGGTGCAGTGGTGCCATCAAATTAGACAACGATAGCGGTTTTGTTAAAGCGAGGACAAGGACAGATGTGGCAGTTGTTAGGTACGCTCGTTTTTCAGAAATCAAAAATTCTGAAAAGCATTACCAAAGCATGTTGTAGCTGTTTTTGCCACATTACTCTCCTGATCAGTTGAAGCCAAAACAGTTTAGAAGAGTTTTATAGAGCCGGTCATATCACCAATAGTAACAATGACACCCTTTCTGTAAAAGAAGTTGTTGACCTGAACAGATCCCAATTTGAGGTTCAAGCAGAGGAGTTGGACAGATGTCAAGAAGTTGTAGAGCAAATTGGTACTCAAGAAGACGCATGGGCAGATCTTTGTCCCGAAACAGAATTGGAGCGCGATGAAAGTTTAGACGAAATAGCTGTTGCCAATCAACCGTCCACTAATGAGAGGGAAGACATTCCTGACTTACAATCAGACCCAGCTAGGCCAGTTTCAATTGAATTTGCAGTGCTAAACATTCCCCGATCTCAGGCTTTAAATATCATGCGCGCATTACAGGTCCAACTATTCTAAAAAATACGACAGTGGTGCCTCGATAAAGTCAATGGGAAAAATCCTGACCCATTTCGCGTATTTATTTCAGGAGGAGCAGACACAGGCAAATCGCATTTAATCAAAGCTGTGCATTACGAGTCATGCAGACTGTTAGCGAGAATGTCAAGCAATCCGGATGATACACGTTTTACTCACGGCACCTACTGGTGTAGCAGCATATACTATTAATGTGAGTACAATACACAACAGCTTCGCTATCGGCGTTAACGTTTCCTTACCGTACCAACCTCTGCGGGAGGAAAAAATCAACGCATTGCGCGCCAAACTCAAAGACTTACAAATCTTAATAATTGATTAAATTTCGATGGTTGACCATAACATTTTAACTTCTGTCCATGGCAGACTTCGGGCAAATAAAGCAATGCGCAGACTTTTCCGTATTTGGTAACGTCTCCATTAATGCCGTGGGGGACTTTTACCAGCTTCCACCAGTTAAAGGAAAACCTCTTTATAAAGAGCAGGCGGTGACAATACATTGTCAACAATTTCAATACATTGAGTTAACCAAATAATGTGTCAAAAAGACAGCCTTCGCCGAGACACTAATCGAATTAGAACACTTAAAAACTTGATGTGCAAGATGAGGCCTTAATTAAACAACGTGAGACAGGCACGGGCGAATTCACAGAGGACCTTCACATTTTTGCAACAGTACAGTACAGTGCAGTAGAAATTCATAATGTAAATATGTTGCACAAATATGCTCAGATATTGTTGAAATACAGGCTCAAGATTTCCAGAAAAATCCTCATACAGGACAACTTACTAAAACAAGTGCACGTAGTGTGGATAAAGCATCATACTTAAAGACCTACTTCACCGGTGGGAATATGAAGGTGTATTGAACTCTGAGATCCTATTTAGTATAAATGTGCAAAAAAAATTGAAATTGGTTCATCCTAGCCTGAGAAAAGGCAGAAAGAGTGTTTTATGGTCTCACTGTCTAACCCTACATTTTTCTTACTGTGACATCACAGTAAGAAAAATGTAGGGTTATGATTAACAGGACAGCTGGGCCAAGGGAAGATTGAGGGAAGAAAAACCTCATTCATTATATTATAATAGTGATTTTATAATGATAGAACGCTGGTTCCGTATGGGTGAAGTATTCCTTTAAGTAGACTGCTAAGTGTGGGTCCTAAGGCTCGTGTTATGCTCATCAACAACATAGATGTTTCAGACGGTCTTGTTAACGGAGTGTTTGGCACAGTTTGTAAAATCACACTTGATGGAAACGGCTCCTTTCCTGAAAAAATTTATGTCAAATTTGACGATGACAAAATAGGCCGACAAGCTAGGGTAAAATGTCCATGTTCAGTGCCAGAACTTAAAAATGCGACTCCAATATTTGCTGAGGAAGATAAAGTACCAAACGCTGGCGTTAGACGTCAATTTCCATTACGCCTAGCCTGGGCTTGCACAATACATAAAGTACAAGGTTTAGCTTTAGATAAAGCGGTAGTGTCCTTTAAAAAATTCTTCTCAGCTGGCCAAGCGTATGTGGCCCTAAGTCGAGTAACCTCCTTAGAAAATCTCATTTTAAAGCCACTGCAATATATTCGAGAGATGACATTAAAGACTCCATAGAAAAAATGGAAACATTTATTCAGGCTCCACTAGCTCAAACAGGTCTGACTCTCAAAGTTTGCATACACAACATTCAAGGGTTAAATGAACATAGAGGACTTAAAACATGATCACAGAGTTTTGGATGCAGACATCATTGGCCTGACAGAAACATGGCTGCAACATGACACACCAGTTAAGAACATTGCAACATAAAGTAAGATCCAATTCATATAGTAACATGGAGATGTTCCACAATTTAGCAACAGGACAGCATGGTGGAGTCGGATTCTATCACAAAGACCACATCATTTGTGACGTTCTAGATGTGCCGTGTCTTGATTTAGAAGCCATTATTTTTAATGTTCAGCCTACAAATTACAATGTTATCGTGCTGTACAGACCACCATCTTACATCATAGGATTATTCAAAAATAACCTCGCGTCTGTAGTCAACCAATTGAATCAACTTTCAGGGGGTAAAATAATAATGGGGGATTTCAATGACGATGCTCTAGTTTTCAAATCTGTCGAAAACTTTATGCAGCAGCACGGTTACATCCAAATAGTTACTTCACCGACCACAGATAATGCAACGCTAATCGACCATGTTTACATAAAAGACATTAATCCCGATCATGTTAAACTAAATATACTCTCTACCTACTACAGCTATCACGAATGTATTTCCCTGACATTCCAACTAGGCAGCTAGTGCTGTAGGGGAGAACGGGGTAAGTAGGCACACTTTTTACTCTAGTGAGAATTGCTTATCACCTAAACATCTTTCAATAGTCATTCCTACATTAAATAGAAGCTTAAGGTGTTGGCTTGAAATATGTACCCCTCACTTTTTCTATCTTATTGTAATAAAGAAGAAATTAATCATCAAAGACACCCTTACACATTGTGACAACCAACCCCATCAAGGGGTCGGTAGTCTACTATGCGTTCTCATTCTGGGGTGTTCTTGGGCACAGAAGAGTTGGAAGTTGTCAATGAGTTTAAATACTTAGGCGTGATTATAGACTCCAGACTTACTTTCAAAAAACATGTTAAAATGATATCCCAAAAAATTAAATTCAATCTTTGTAATTTCAAGCAAATCAGAGGATGTCTGTCAGATGCAGCTGCTATGATGTTTCTGCATTCCATGATACTTTCTCACCAGAACTACTGCATCACCAGCTGGTCCATGTCGGGTTCTACTATCTTAAAACCAGTTAAGCTTCTGTACAAAAAGGCAATTAAAACTAGATAAAAAACCTTTCTTACCATCATTGTAACATCTTAGAGAAATATAATTTACTGAGTTTCGATAATTTATGTAAATTCTCCTGTGTATGCTTAATTTACAAAGTACTACATGGCCTGGCGCCACCACCACTGCTAGAGTTTATTAGGTACAAACAGACTCGGATCACCAGAGCTGTTGCAAACAGGGACTGTGAGATTCCTTTCAGGAAAACTGCTTTTAGCCATAACACCCTTTCCGTTACCGGTACTGCATTATGGAACGCACTACCTCCAACTATAAGGGCATGTCCCACACTGGCCTCTTTTAAGCGCAAAATAAAGACATGGCTTACTGATAACCAAACATGTAACCACATATAACACTGCACTGTACCGGCCCACTTTCTATTGAATTGTATTTCCTTTTTAACCAATACTTATGTTTGTCCTTGCTTTTTATAGAACCTTTTCATGTTATGTATTTATTGTATATCTTTTGTATTGCTTTTACTGTAACATTCACCTGCCTATGGACAACAGATGGAAATTAGCCCCTGGGCTATAATCTGGCACATTTACATGTTGGAATGACTATGTTTATCAATGTGCATTGTCCTGAAAAAAAAAAAAAAAAAAAAAAAAAATGGGGTTGTTTGTCACAATGTTATCTTAATGGGAATAATCTTAAAAAGAAGGCAAGAAAGTAGAACTAAATTTGAAAGTTTAATTGCATTGTCAAGTTGACAAATAGGCCTACATAACTTAATGTAGCCTTGGCAGCTGGTCCAGTTTGGGATGCACTGGGTTGTTTTGATTTGTTGCCCTTTTTTCTTTTGCATGCTAGCTGCCTTTTCCTGCTCTATTCTTTCCTTCTCTGGGGTGTCAGTGAGGATACAGCTTGACAATTTATTTCGTTATTGGGTTCCTTTTCTGGCTGCAGCCTTGAGATAACATGTGACAACCAACCCCCCAAAAAATGTGACGACCAACCCCAACTTGAATTTCTTGCTAGCATCAAGGCCAACAACCATCTGACAACTAATTAGCTTGCTAACCACAATCTAAAATATAGTTTACCCTTCACATTTTGTATGGGTAACAAGTGTTTTGTTATAAACCCATTGTGTAAAAGCCTAGAAGAAAAATACTGAGGAGCTAAATATTTTCAATTTGACATGAAAAACACAAACAGTCGTCTCACCTCAAATTCAGCAGTCTAACTCCAAGGAAGACTATGTAGGTGACCTCTGATTCCAATTCTGGATATGTACATACCAAAATTTCATAGACAGCGCCTTCTGGTTCCGAGATATAACGATTGTGACAACCAACCCGTGTGACAAATTACCCCGTTCTCCCCTACTATTCCCCTATTAAATCATGTATAAAGGTTTTCCCATCAATCATGACATATTTTTTTTCTACTTGTATCAAATGTTTGTAACATATTAAAATCGTAGTACAAACAAGGTAAAACTTTAGATGCAAAATACAATATCGCTCTTAGTATGGGGCCGGGGGACAGTATGTAAATTTGAGCTATCTTTGAGTGGCAATCCACTCCTCCTTTTTCCGTCCCCAAAGCACTGGTCAATACTGTGCTTTTTTTCTATTGCAGAGAGTAAAAACCCCAATGGAGACATTGGTGGGAATCTGTAAATAAACACAAAACATAATTGTAAAATTAAGAAAATGTGTCGTATGGCAACAATCACACGAGTAACTTCTCCAGCCAGTGATGAATCGGCACAAGACCAAAGTTAAGATTATATTTATTACTTAAACTACTAATTCATACATTACTTTTGATCGAATCTTATTACTTACTAACATGTTTTTTTCCCAGTTTTGCCTCTCAAAATCCAACCCCACGTCCACGTCGTGAGAGGTGTCCAGTGTTGTTTCCAGGTCCATCCAGGCCGCTGTCTGGATGGACCTGGAAACATGCTGGCCAACGGGGCCCTGGTAAAGCAAAGTCAGTCATTTATTTCTTACAGGTGGCGCTACAATGAAGGTGAAACCAGTTTGGTTTACGCATTGACGCTGGCTGACGCATTCAATAACTTCACATCCCCGGATTCCGTGAAGCGAGGGGCCGGCGCCGCGGACGACAACGCCCGTTCCCGAGTCGCGTGAGAGGCTTGGCCCCCGTTCACAACTGCTTGCAGTTCTAGTTTTTATTGATATTGATACCATTTTCGAGACTCCTTAACGATCCAAGTGTTTATTGATATCACTATTGATATTTTCTATTATTTTGTTGAAATAGAACTTGTATTATTGCTTTAATTGCTGATATGATCATAGCTCAAGATAGGACATTAAACAGGTCATAATTCCATCTTTACTATCTATTTCATATTGCTGGGAAAACAAGTTTTTGCAAAAATCTAAAATTTCTTTTTTTTTGTGTTGCATTTGAACACATCAACCATATTACTGAGCCGGCCTGAACACATCAGAGTTGACATGTGTGCTACTTTTTTTAAGCTAACTAGCTCTATATCCTTCCGATTTTAACATGGATTTAAAATCTGGATCACTATTTTTAACTGACGGGACTTTCTACACCGGTCGGTTGAGTGATTACTGCCGCTGCTTTGAATGACTGTTGATGCGCCGATGCCGACTCTCCTAGCCCGTCTGCACACCGTCAAGGGGGGAAGGTGAGAAAAGGAAAGAGTTTTTTTTCTTGATACTTTGGCAGTCTCTAGGCGTGGACACATTAATGTTAAAAAACATTGAAAAAGTGCATTTTGCATAATATGGGACCTTTAAAATGTACATCCAGTTGATTGCATATTGCAATGTAAATATTTTATCACATTGCACATTTCATTTTGACTTATCTATTTTTTTCTATATATACGGTTATATATTACACAGAACATTCCTTTGCACTACTTAATATTTAGAATTGATCTTATGTAATATGGTTTATGTTTATCTTATTTAACTATATTTTTTATTTTAGCGTTCTAACTGCAGTGTGGGCCAGAGATAAACGCCATTTCGATTCTGATGTATGTCTTGCATATATCAGAACTGACAAAAGACTTTGACTTGATGATAAGGTTTGGGCTGCATCAGGTGAGTAAGGGCTTGTTCAATGTTAATAATGTATACTAATAATTAGAGGTGGGCCGTTATCGGCGTTAACGTGCTGCGTTAACGCCAGACTCTTATCGGCGATAAAAAAAAATATCGCCGTTAATCTCTTATTCCACCTCCTGTTCGGCTCAGGGGAGATGGTTCCCTCCAGGGCCGATGGCTGTTCGCCGTCGGGGTGAACCCCCTTCCGTGTGTCATATTTTTTATTTTATTTTTTTTAATCGCCAAATACACGTAATCTATCTATGGTCTATTTTCATATTTAACTGGTGCTAATTATTACATTAACGCTAATTTTTGTGCGCGTAGTGTCTGCTACGTTGCATCTCTCCTCTCCTCTCTGCTCCGTTTTGTGAAGGGGGGGCGGGGCTCCACTGCCGATACACACACACACACACGCAGACTCGGCACAACACCGGTGAGCACACACACCCAGTTAGAGAGGTAGAGAAAAGTTACTACACGCAGTAGGTTGGTGTGACAGAAAGTACAAAAGCCAACGAGTACATTATAAATGGAGTGAAGTCTACCCCGACCGTCTGAAAAGCAGCGAAAATATCCGCGTTTTTTAAATGCATTATGCACCCAACGTGAATCTAGTAGCGAGGATGCTAACGTTAGCTCTGCTGCTAGTAGCCTACTACCAGTTAATGTGCAGTTCAACACAAACATCAGCAACAGTTATCAGAGGACAACCCGGTATCACGCCGAGGCGTGAAATAGACACGCCGGTCCACCTCCCTGTGCGTGTCCCTCACAACGCCTTGCCTGACCAGGGCGTGTGGATTACACGCGGCCCCCCGCCCGTCTAAATGAACGAAGGAATAGCACCAACAGGGGGCGAGATGTTCTCCCAGCATTTAGTGAAATGGTTTCGTAGCCATTTTTAATATCTATTATCCGAATGGGAAATGCTATATTTTAGGACGGATTCACCATTAAACGTGTTTCTAATTACATTTCTAGCGAGAAATATACCTTTTACTTGCATACTCTTCAGTCAGTGAATGTGTCTGATCTTTAGTTTGATAGTTATTAGGAATATTTTATGGTCTCGCTTGCCACACGTTGCAATGACGTCAGGTTGCTAGGGAACATAGCGACGCTGCTATCGCTAAACAAGCAGCTCACATGTTTTCCGCTGTTGTGTTAATAAACTGTTACTTTATGTAACTTTTAATGATATCATCTTATTAGAAACACATATATCTGAGTGCAAGGGTGACGTGTTGTTTAGATTTCTGACAGGTTAGCCTGCTGCATCCACATCTTTCTGTAAAGTTGTTAGCATTAGCTTAGCCCGGCCGAACAGGAAATGGTAACAGCGAGGAGGAAGAAGAAGCCTGCCTCCGAGCATGGACCTCACCTCAATGGACCTCACGCCTGTTTACATGGCTGGAGGACCACCAACCTGCTACCAACAGGGGGCGACCATGGGGGTGACCATTGATGTCAATGTCAACATTACAGCAAGAACAAGCAAAGAAAAGATTAGCATCTTCCGATCTGGTAAGTTGAGCATGCGGCAGATGCTGTTTTAATTTATTAATATCTTTGTTTGAAAGGGGTTTTATAAGATTGTCCATTGATGTTGTCATGCTATGTATATTTATGTAGTGGTAAAATAGAAAGCAACTAATGATAGACTTAGTTAAAACTTAGGATAACGTCAACAAGTTCAACTATAGCCTGTTGCTTGATTGCTAACGTTAGCTGAAAGGCTATATATATATTTTTTTAAATTTTATTGAAACATTGTTGTGTACAAAGTCAGTTAGACATACATATGCTGACGGTTAATAAAACATAAACAGCATCTTTGTAAATGATCATTAGTTGTTTCTAAAAACAATTATATAAATTTTCAGAGGACGATAAAAAAGCATAATATATAATAATATGAAAGTATGAGCCTTAGGACAGCATAGTTTAAATAATCTGTTTAAATCATCTAAAAGGCTATTCCATTAAAACAATATATATATATAAATATATATATATATAAATATATATATATATATATATATATATATATATATATATATCTCCATATATCCATATGAAAATGTAATTATAGTAACATAGGGAATTAATTAAATCTAAGCAGCATTAGATCATTTTTACAGGTTCATTTTCATCAAGCACTTCTTTTAATACACCTACTGTATGAGCACATTTCTATCACAGATGGAGAGGTGAGAATTGGAGAATTGTGTTTATTGAATCTGATATTTCTCAAATAGAATCAATAAATGATATGTCCGTATCAGCCTAGATAGCTGAAACTCTTTGAGGCTAACTAGGGTCACACCGGATGTGTTAGTGTTGCACAGCTTTGTTTATTTGGTTGGACACTACAGGCGCAAATAGGAGTGGACCAGCTTGCAGATCACAAGCCACCGTCTAGTCTATTATCTGAACGAGCCGTGCGCGAATTGGACGGAAACCACGTTTGAAAAATACTTCAAAACATAATAAATATAGATGTCAGTGAGGTTTTAATGCGTTCATTCGAGCAGGTTAAGAGCAAAGGCTCGCTTCCTCTACTTAAATTCACGCTGGTTAAAAAGAAGAAATAAAATACTTAATTAAATCTAATCAAAAGTAGTTTCCTGAGGTGAGGGCTTGCGATCTGCCAGCCAGTGTGTTCCTGGTGTGTGAAACCACATCCGGTGTGGCCCTAACTAACGTTTATTCTCATCCATCTTTATATTCAGTAAAGGTCAAGTCTTCATTATTTTATTGTAAGTGTGATCTATTCGGAAAAGGTCCATTTCAAAAATCGCTATTTGGTTGTAGCCTGCATTTAACCTAAACTATAATGTTTGTACTAGCTTAAGGCTTACACATCCCTGACAAAAGTTAATAATCGTGAATGATCATGTTGGCTTAACAATGTACTGATTTTATGACAATAATTCAGCTAGGTTAAGTAGATATCAACTGTAATTCTGAATGAGACTAAACATGGATGGTTGAAGAGAAGGTCCATTAAGCATCATTTCACATTTCCTTGTAACAGTTCTGCATTTCTAACATAAGATTTCCTGGAAGTCTTGTTGCAAGATAAATAATAGTGTTTTCATTTTCCTCTGTTTTACAGATCCCGTCTTTTCCTGCTCTTTATCGTATCTATCGTAAATTCACTAAAAACAACGGCTCTTTTAAGAGCCACTCACTCACTCACTCACTCACACACACACACACACACACACACACACACACACACACACACACACACACACACACACACACTCACTCACTCACTGTCTGTCTGTCTGTCTGTCTGTCTGGAGAAGCCACTGGCTCCAAGTAAGTATGTGTGCTTTGTTTTCTTATTATCTTATTTATCTTATGTTATTTCTATCCTTCACCCAACTCACTGTCCAAACATGCATGCTCTTTGACTTTACCATGCCTAAATCCACCTACACTGTGTTCTCATTTTTTCTTCTTCTAATCATGCTGTTCATGCTTTCTTTATTAAGCGCTGTTGAAATGGCTAATCACCAGGACAGAGGCAAGGCAGAGCAGGCTATGTTCCTGGCTGACAAGCTTCTTGCTCGAGAAAAAGTGAGTGTCAGTTTTTACTGAGACAGTTTACAGTGTTTCCCCCAGAAAATGTCTTAGTCAAGGTGGTCACTGCCCCGTGTCAGGGGAGGCGCGGCGCAGCGCGCCGCGGCGAAAATTTTAGGGGTATTTTGCTCAAAGATGCCAATGCGCCGTAAAGAAATAAAACAGACACTGACCTTACAGTTGTGCAATTTTGTTTGCTATGTGCAGGTACAAATTATGTGTAAACGTGCAGACAGTACAAAGCACAATTAAAGAAAACTTCTACTGTTTTGGTGCAATACTATACAGACACACTAAATACAAATAATGGACCATACATTCAGAGCCGGCCCAAGCCTTCAGTCCAATGTTAGCGCTGCTGAAACTATAGATCTTTGGTAAATATTATTCACACACCCAGTGTTTTCCGCTAGTGCCTCCACTGTGCAGCTGTGTGAAAATGTTAGACAGCCGAGATTCCGACCTTCCTAGGGGGGTCCGGGGGTATGCCCCCCGGGAGATTTTTTTTAACCTTTTTAAAGTGAAATGCATGAATCTGGTGCACTTTGAGAGAAAAATTAAGAGGCTGAATCTGAGAAATTTTGTGTGAACAAATAATTTGGATACACTGGTCAGATGAATTAGAAGCTATTGAAGGACACATGGATTTTCCATACAAATATTAATATAAAATCAAATATTATGGAGGGTCCTCTGGGTTGGGCTTTTCTTTTACGGGACATATTACTCTGTAATATAATGAATGCATTTAAATTCAGTGAGAGGAACGAAGCAGAAGAACTCTGTTGTCCAGCTACTGTATCTTTTTTTCCACAGACGAGGCTGAAATAGGCTATAGACTATACACAGTGCATGGGCAACTGAGGGCAGCCCCATTTCCAATTGTTTTTAAATAAACTCAATACACACTGTGCATGGATGTGAACGTGACATGATCCGATTCGGATTACCTCCCAGATGAACTGATTACATTTTTAGGCTATTAATTATCTACACCAAAAAATTGTATTCTTTTTTTTTGTATGTTAACTCACATTTGCATAATATGATGTTAATATCAAACACAGAAACAAAAAATAAATAAAAATAAAAATGTTTTTTTTTTTTTTTTTTGAAGGGTCCCCCCTGGCGGTCGGGGGCCCTAAGCGACCGCTTAGTTTGCTTATGCCTCGGGCCGGCTCTGACTCTCATGCATTCATCAAACTTTTCTCTGCGCTGTCCTAGCTGATAGAAAGGTTGTGTTGCCACAGTGATGTGGAGTCTTAAACTATTCTAGCTTTGCAGAGCACTTCTTTCTGTTCAGCTAAATATCCCCATAAAACTGCACTGCGTTTATTATCGCCACCAGTTAAATCTCGGTTTGCTTCTGCTCGTTTAACTCTCCCGCGTGCATGCCGTGCGGCACGCGGTGCGATACGGTCGCGCGCGCAAAGCCGCAGACACAGAGCAGCTGATAGAGAAACGCTTGGGGACACATGCTTTTTACCGCAAATCGCGGCCTTTCGCGCAGTTATGACCATGCACAACACACACATCGCGCTTGCTATTACATTAATTGTGCAGCACGAAAAAAAAAAAAAAAAAAAAAATGAAATAATTTTTTTTTTTCTTTTTTTTTTTTTTGGGGGGGTCGGTTGGTAGTCAAGGCGGGAGGCTGGCGTTGCTAAGGCGGCCGCCTTAGCTATAAAGCGCTGGGGGAAACACTGAGTTATCTTGCATTGATATTGTTCATCCCCATGTTTTTGTCTAATATTTTTCTTCATACTGCTTTTTATGAATGGCTCAATTACAAAGTGTTATCAAACAATGACTTTCTGTCGGGCAGGAAAACGAGGCAAAGGGCAAAGAAGCAAAAGTGAAATGCAAAGAAGCAAAAGTGAAATGGGTGGAGAGGGATTCAGATGGTCGTCCAATATCCAAAAGGAGCAGAAGAGGAAAGACTCGGAAGCGAGCCTCAGCTACAGGTATTGTATGCCTTTCAAGATTATTTGTTGTGATTACCCACTTAAATAATCTCTATCAAAGCCTGACTTGGTGGAAAATGTCAGTTGTGCGTTAAACAGTATAGTCAGACTTTACCTCTTATGAATATTTTTTAAATCTGTCTTGTTTCCTGACTTTTTAAATTATTTAATGATGATACCTTAAAATGTGCCCTCAAAAAGACCACTGTGCATGTCATAGGAAGAATTACACCTATGTTATTCCACTTTTTTCTTGCATTTTAATGTTACTTTTTTGTAGACGCTATAATAACATTTTATTTTGAACAGATTAAACTCATCTCTACTATCTGTCTTTATATTCTTTCAGTTGTTTCTCAGGTTGTTCGCGAGGACTCCCCTTTCGAGTCAGCTGGGAAGGATCATGTAGTGTCAGACTGCTCTCAACACTTACTTGGTAGGATGACTACTTACTCTGATTAAGCAAGTTAGCAAAAAAAATGTCAAATGTATTTTATGTTTAAAAAAAAAAGGTGCTTCAGAAAACGAGATGCAGAAACTTCGTGACCTTCTAGCGGCGGACATTCCATTGGAGGACCATCCATCAACATCTGCATCGTGGTCATCGCGTCAGTCTGCAGCCGAGGATGAGTGGCGTAAAGCCAGGCCCTCTCATGTCAACTGTTTGCTGTCATGCTATGAGGTTCAGAAAAAAAAATGCTGCCACTGTTCATCTACAGCAGTCCTTCGATGCAGAGACTGCTTGCCAAATGAGTGGCTGTGCATGGTTTGCGATGTGGAAAAACATCAGGCCCTTGCACTCCACAATCGTGAGGCCTGCATCAGTGGCGTGTTCAAGCCCATTGAGCCAGGGGTTTGCTTTGTGCAGAAGGATGGCAGATATGAACTCGTCAGTCAAGGTAGCGCTTTTGTAATTTACTTGAAAGTTGATACATTTTATTTTTTGTCTTTTGTGTGATATTATTTCCTTTAATCACCTTTTTTTCAGTTCGTCTATTGCCTACTGCCAGACCTGATTTATGCTCTTGTGAACCGACAAGCATCATGGAGTCAGCTGGCAGAGCAGTCATTTTGGCTACAATAAATCTATTGCTTTTTTACTTATTTTTATGTATTTATTTTTCAATATTTTCATATTTAATTGTGTTATAAGTAGCATTGCATTTACCGTTCTACATTTTTTTACCATTTTGTTTAGGTCGGTATGATCTAAACCTTCCAAACTTGGCATGCAAGTCATGCCAAGCCCAGTGGACACCTGACCGGGAAGATTTAATTAGATCTGGGTATTGGCCAGCATCTGTTAAAAGCGAAACCTTGTTTGCAGCTGACCTTTTCACTACATTTGAAGAAATGAAAACAGAAGCACCAAATTTATCGCGACAGGGGTTTTTGCGCATGTTGGACGGGAGGACTTCTCACTTTGGAAGAGTAAGAATGGTGTTGACCAAAGTTGCCTAAAGTAGTGACAAGGATAAAACTATAGTTGTTATAATTTAACACTTGTTGTTCTTTCCTTCTATCCTTCCTTCTTTCGTTATCAACTGTAAAATGTACAGACTGGAAAAATACATGGAGACATGTTCCAAAGAAGTTTTTTGGAGTTCACGTATTGTAATTTCCAGTGTGAAAAACTGTCCAGTGTGGAGCATTTTACCTGCCCAGCATGTACTCCCAACATGCTGGCTCTGTGTGCAGATGGAAACCGCAAAGTCTACAGATTTCGGCAGTCAAAAGGGTGAGTTTTTTCCTTTTTTTGCTATGTAATTATTTCAACCCAGTCTCCGGAAAAAAACGTCCTCAGAGTACTCTTCCGCAAACCACAATTTACGTAGGTCAGACAACGTTTCGACGTTCTGAATCGACGTTCCATTGTAAAAAGTGTACACTGCGCCCGCACCACGTGACTTTCAAGTTTTCAATTTCAGCACAGAAGAAAGATGGCGGCAGGCCGTGTAAAAAGCTGAATTGTACGGCCGTTTCTGTATCTTGAGGTTTTTTGATAACACTTTTAGCGAGAAATGTGTACTTTATGTTCACAATCTTGATTCAGCGAATGCATATTAGCTTTAGTTTAGATGTTACGCGGATATAGCTCGGTCCTGCCAGCAAAATGTTCTGAATCGACGTCATACAATGTTGTGAACCGACGTTTCACCGTAATGCCCACGCGTTGCCATGGTGACACAAATGTGTCATATATTAGCCTACGTAGGCTATCTGATACACACATAAAAGACAATTTTTTTTCATGCTTCCCAACCCATTTTTATTACCACAGCAGCATGGGGACGTAGCCTAGATAATAAATTGTGATTTGGGTGTTAAATCTATCTAGGCTACTTTTTAAATACTCATTTTACGACCTTTTCAAACCCGGAAGTACACAACGATATAGGCTTACTGACGCTCGGATGAGTTACTGTTTTGTTGTTGTTTTTAGATATTTGTATAGGCCTATGTAAAATATGTGCTTCTAATTACTTTTTACATTATATAATTATATGCTATCTCCTTAATGTGCCTTGATGAAAAACGAGTGGTTGTGATCGAGTTGTGTGACATTTTAATGACCAGATTACTTTTACTTTTGACTTTATTATTGATGCCTAACTTCAGCATTCTTGTTATTCTTGGGACTTTGTAAACAAATGTCTTGCAAAAAATAAAAACGCTCAGATGAAGCTTAATCACCTTAAGAGTTCGCTAAAGTATTTCACTTATTTAACTGTGAAAGCCGACGGCACGCGTTGCCATAACGACGCTGGCGCATGACGTCACCACAAGTAAGCGGCGGACAGGTTTGACAGTGACACAGCTGACACGAGACACTGGATTTCAACAAGACACTATTTTGACACTATTCTTAATTTTTATTCATGTTCTTGCAAAGGAAATAGTCAAACCCGAAGCCTCCCAAGTTACAATCATTCACATATTAAACTTACCCATATATATATCATAGCCTGGCGCCAGACTAAACAGCGCCTCCACGAGTGCCGCCGAGGTAATGACACCCAAGGTGTGAGGTGGACCTCAATGAGATTTGTTTTGACAATGAAATGTACATTTTTATTCATAAGTGACCATAAAATAATAAACAACAAGATGAATCGCTCATTTAATAAGATGCAATGTGCAGTAGACTAGATTTAACGAAGGATCCGTGGGGATGAGGAATGGATCAGGTTTATGCTTTCTGTTACTCTATTTCTTAACATATTGGTATATCAACTGTATGTTATGATATTGACTGACGCTAAAGGATGTAGGCCTACACTTGCAAACCTTCTGGAAAATAAGGTCGAGGTGGAATACACAATCTTCAGCAATACATTGGGTTTACGAGTGAAGATATCAAGAATGCTAGGATGAAAAAAAGATTCAATTCATTATTGGTACAATGATTTATTTAAACAAACTGGAACAGAAAAAAAAAAAAAAACTCTATTTCCGTCCCAGGATGGACTGCGGCTCCCAGGTGGGACTCCATGTTTTTTTGCTGTTGAACAGAGGAGAGAAATTATGGTATAGCAGTATTTACAGGTGGGATTCATCATGAAATTGCCATACAATTAGATTCTTGATTTTGCCATTTACTTGTTCTCCTTATCCTGTATTTTATGTGTTCCTCTTTACAAAACAATAGCCTGTATGTTTTGTAAAGAGGAAAACTACTCAAATGAAAAACATCTTATTAGTTTAAAATAATAATCATAATCATCTGCCATCATTAAGCAGCTGGATTGTCACTCAAAGGCTAACATATGGCGCTTTTCCACTGTGTGGTATCAGCTCAACTCAACTCTGCCTTTTTGGTATCGCCTCGCTTTAGGTTCCAAGCGAGCTGAGCCGATGCTAAAAGGTGACGTCGGCAGACAGCCGGCCAGTGATTGGCCAGAGACTACCGGCTCCATTCTGAAGTATATACTCCCAAACTCTCCGGGACTTTGAGTGTATTTTGTCTCGCCACGTGCAGCCTTCTCTGGCTATGTTTCATTTGATTTGCATCACAGATCCTAAAAAACTTAATGAAATGTCCATATAGTCGCTAAGCTCACCCAGTTGTGTTGGTTATTGGGGATGTTACTTTAAACATACTGTACACGACACGAGAGGAGACATGTAGGGCAGCTATTAGCTATATACCCTATAGTAGCCGGCTGGGACAGAAATGATAGCGAGCGATTACATTACAAGCCTGGAACTGCACTGATTACCTCAATAAAAAAATTCAGGCTGAGACATGGCTTGCATTTGAAAACACGTATCCTGAAACAAGCACAAAAAAGTCAACTTTATGATGCCTGTGTTTACGTGCATAGGGATGTACGTGACGCATCCCTACAGCTGACTGTGTGGCAGTCACACATCAAGACACCAATCCTCCCTTTTAATGGCCCGTCGCAATATACTTCTACTCCTTTTCGTAAACAGTTACAAGGGGGGTATTTCTTAAACATTTTCCATCCGTATCTTTGGCGGTTGGTTCAGTTAATAGCACAACAACTGCTCGTAATTTCTGCTTTGCTACTTGACTCCGGAGTAGGCTTTCTGCCCCTTTGTATGACGACCCCGCCCACGTTCAGAAACTATCTATTTGCAGTGGAAAACGACCCGTGCTGCCAGGGCCGGATTAAGGTAGTCATGGGCCCCTAGGCTATTCCTTCTGTGGGGCCCCCCTTTGTGACGCTTTGGCGTCCAATAATAATAATGATGATGATGCTGATGATGAAGTGTATTTGTAAACCTGAACAGATTCAAGAACAAGAACAGTTTCTTTCCCAAAGCCATCACCATTCTGAATTCACACAAAGAATGAATCCAATGACAATAAAGGTATTATATTCTATTCTATTCACTTCATTTTTGAATTATTATCTGACCAAAGATCACACTCTCAAGGTAAATTAACTTTACTGGGACAATTTTCACTTGGAACAAATTTTATTACAGAAACTTGTAAAAGAAATGAGGACATAACATATGCATTAACATCTAGCATTTTTTAGCTCAAGAGTAACTTATGTATGTATGTAAATGCACTGCATTTAATTTAATAAAAAATAAAATAAAAGATAGGGGAGTGACTTCATGGGGAGAGGAAGCGAATCAGGGGAGGAAGAGACGCACTATCCAGTTATTTACTTTAATTTCTGATTTTATTCTCAATTACTCTGCCAAACTCTACCTGTACAACCAGGGGCGGCCTTAATGATATGGGGGCCCCATTCAAGACCTAGTGTGGGGCCCCCCACTTTTTTTGTATTTTCTTGAAAAAAAAAATCTTAATTTTTTTTTTAATACATATTTCTTGTGCATGCTTGTGCATGCTTCCCGCAAAAAGAAAACAGATTGTAGAGTTTTACGAGATGATGGGCCACTGGGTTCAGACTCTTAAAGGGCCCCCCCACTCCTACCTATCCAGTCAGGTACACTGACTTTTCAGCACATATACAATTAATGGTAAAAACATATTAATGAAGTCAGTTTTTCTCACAGGATTTAGGGATACTGTGGGACCCTGGTCCTTGTTGGGGGGTCCGGGGGCATCCCCCCCGGAAGAAAATTTGTGCCTTTTGAATTAAAATGCATCAATCTGGTGCACTTTGAGGGGAAAATTTAGAGGCTATATCAAATCCTGAGATGCAGCAGGAACATTATTTTTCAGATTTTTCTTAATCAGGCAGCACTCTTTACTCTGCTACTGTAAAAACAGTACAGTAGATTGGTCTGCAGACTCATGTTCTATGATGGAGAGACTCATTTCAACAGATACAGGGTGGATAGCTACTTTTTATGAACAGCATAGAATTTACACATAGAAATCGTATTCCTGTATGTGTGTGGGGGCCCTAAAGGCTCATCATGAAGCCCCTTAGACAGAGCTACTAATGCTGTTTTCTTATGCTTTTGTATTTCTCCCCTACTAGTTGAGGGGCCCATGATGATTTATTTCCTTATATTTAGGCTTATTCCTTTTTGGACCCTGTTATTGACATGAGTGACTTGAGCTCTTTGACAATGCAACATGAAAAGTTACTATGAGGCCTAGGGCCCGGTAGCCTGCTCAAGAATTATTTATCAAGAATTTTTTTTTTTTAGGGGGGGCCCCCAAGCCTTTCAAAAAAAAAAAAAAAAAAAAAAAAAAAAAAAAAAAGTCTGACCAATCAAAGGGCCCCTCCACACGTCGGGCCCTAGGCTGTAGCCTAGTTAGCCTGTGCGTTAATCCGGCCCTGCGTGCTGCTACCAAACCAAGTTGAGCTGAGTCGAGCTACAGGTGCGGTGGAAAAGCGCGAATAGTGTACTGGAGGCAACAGAGACGAGACCATAAGTTAATTTTTCCCAAAAGAGGCAGTGAATATCATTCACTTGGTTAACCTGTTTATGTATTTGGAGATCCAAATGTGTCATATTATTTACCCTTAAATGGGCTTGCTTGAGGCAGCTTAAATTATTAGCATTCTGTAAGAGAACCATTTTGTGAAGGAATAATAGACCATTTTAATAATTGACATCCTAAGACATTTCTATTAAGAAACTATTGGAAAGAACATACCATGTCCCACATGGTTGCCACTCCACACGGACCTGGAATAAAAAAAAGAAAGAAAAAAGGAAATTACTAATTTTGTTTTCAGAGTAAAAGAGATTCAGCCATTCTGTAGTGTGCTTAAAGCTATTCTTACCTTTGTAAGGTTTTTACACTTATTTTAAATGACTTTAAAATGGTATAAATAAGGTTTTTACACTCTAAAATGCATGGTAGACCCACCAGGAATAAAAAGAAACAATTATTTCAGTCTCATAATATTAGGCGAACGATTTGATTGGCCGACAGACCTGTCTGTTTTCCCTGCTTCTGTATGGCGCATTCTGCGCGCGTCATCAAGGAGCGTCCTCAAGTAGAGGGTTTGTTTTGATTCTACGGCAGGGCAGACAGTAGCGAGTAGCGACTGAACATGGAAGACCAAAGTGGATCACGGCGTACTGAACCAGCCGCTCCGAAGGAAAAAACGACAAGTTTAGCAGAAAAGGCCACTAGAAAGAAGGAGCTTGATGCTGCAAGAGGAAAAACTCGGATAAACATCGGGTCTGCTTTTGTGAAATGGAGGGAACTTATGAAGCAGCAGCCCGAGCTAACAACGGACGAAATGGTGGCGGAGTTCGTGCTGGAAAGGTATTTTTTATTTTGCATAACCTAACCTACAACCTCATATAACCTTACGATTGACCATTTGTTGCAGCCACTTACCGGGATCACGTATAGCATAATGCTAACGGACCTACCGTTAGCTCCAGCTAATGAGGCAGTTTGCTCGGGAAATAAAGACATATTCTCCGCTTACAGTCTTCCTCACCGTTTCACACAGCACTAGTGTGCTTTAAATTGTTTTGGCTCATTGACACACACCTTCGTACACCGAAGGCAGCAGTTAGCAGGGTGCTAACTGTCCATGTGTGTAAATCATAGTAGGCTACGTGATATCATATCCGTGTTTGTCGCTGTTTCCATGTTCAGTACGCACAGTTTATCATAATTTAACTTTCTGCTACAGCCCGCCAACTCACGTTAATATTTGTGTGTGTGTGTGTTTGTGTTTTAGTTACGGAAATACAACGTCGACGCCAATAAGACGTGGTTTTAAGAGGCCTCCTCCGCCAGCATTGTCCACCATTGCAGAATCAATTTCAGAACGGTAAGCCTTGTTTGTTAATGTTATCGTCTGCCCATCAACTTGGATCACACATGTTTTTTTGTTTTGCGATGATGACGTGAACAAGTAAATTGTTAAAAGTGTTACGTTATTGGTGTGTAATCAAGCCTAGAGCTTATGCTAAACAGTTTCCCTACCCCCATCAGAACATGAGAAATGTAACTGATGTTTCCAGAACACTATAAATCATCTCTACTCATGTGCTGTGTGGTAACAACAGCAACGTATCTAATGTTGTGAAAAATGCCCATTATTTTTTTCCGGTATACATCTGTAGAGAGGAGGATTTCTCTGTTCATGGAGTGGAGGCTTTGCACAGCTGCTCACCAGAGACCTCACTTCACACAATACAAACAAGGTACAGTTATCAAATGTTTAAAAATAACATATTTTTAAAGTGAACAGACATTTTATTCACTCATCCAAACTTAGAATTACGTAACACTGACTTCTCTTTCTGATTTCCTAAATGCAGTGTTACATCAGCACATTGTCACCCCACCTTCACTCCCCCCCCTGAGCCTTTCCCCCTTCATGCCAATCAGACACACTGCATGTTGTTTACTGGGTCGAGAACTGAATGCTTTGATTACAACTGTAATATAAGTAACAGTATAAAGTAGGAACATGTGGAGTATTCAATTTTCATTTTACAGCACTTCATGCTGCACTCTAAAAAGTCAGTAGACCGCTGACAGGGCCTACCACCTCATGTCATAATGAATTTTTATTCACCACTGGGTGTGACATAGTTGTTGAGGGTACAATGACAATGAGTTTAAGTCTGAAGTCTGTTTGAACATTTATTATTAGAGGAATTCAAAATACACACTATATAATACATATATAATACTATGTTGTTCCTTGATAGTCTATATATCTTTTGATTATTCTCCTTATAAAGTGAAACCCATCTAATATCAACTTACCACATTTTTATTTGTTAGTAACAGTACTTTTTGTGTCCTCTGTCAGCTACCACAAAATGTTCAACAAAAAAGCGGTGGCTACTGTCTGTACATAAAGAAGGCCAAGAAGAGTTATGAGTACATAAAAGACCTCCAGTGTGCCATCATACGCTGCAAGTTGGACCGGTTGGCGGCAGGGAAGGGCATGCCTCGGAAAAGAACGATGAGACCAGATGACCCCAGACGACTTGGGACTACTCAACGCAGCAGAGGTCGTGGTGAGTCGACATGTGATTGACACCTACTGTTTTTTGTAATAACATCTCTCATTGGAGAAGGAGCATAACTTCTCCTTATACTGTATGTAACCTGTTAGATTATAAGTGTCCATAAACGCATTATCGGTAGAAGATAAAGTTAAATCTTTTCAGCTGGCTAGTAACCTGACTTTGCAATTTTGTCCAATGTTACATTTTGATTTTTATTACTCTCTGTCAAGGTGAACCACTCCCGCAAAAGTAGAAGACAACCTGCACCAACCAGGGCTTGTCCTGGCATCAAACCTGCCGTCTTGTCTGGAAGGATAACCGGAGAACTCTGGATCTAAAGCAATATTTTCAAAGTTTTGCCTTATGTCATTGGTTTCCATAATGTACGATATTTGTCTTTGGGATCACTGAATTCCCTCGGTAACATAAGAAAACATTAAAACATTAAAATCAAATTGATTCTGAAGTTCATACAGAATACGTGGAGAAATTAAACTAAGGGGCATTCTGTAAGCATTCAGTTGATATTCAAAGAATACACTTCCTGTGCTGGCATCAAGGGAAAATAAATATTATAATATTAAGATTTTCTGCACATCAGATGTAATGGTGGGAACGAAGCGCAGGAGCAGCAATAAGTCGTGTGTGATGTTCTGCATAGTGTAACCAAAGCATAAGAAAAACATGATGTAAGTAAAGAAAATGGCAGTTTGACATTTTTAAACTGTATTGACTTGAATTGACTATAAATGAAATTTCAAAGATGTAAATCAACACAACAGAGTAAACGCATGTATTTTTAATTAAAAAATATGGGTCAATAACTATGACAAATATACAGTAATAAGACAGTACTATGTACATAATTCACAGGGCAGGGTACACTGTTGGCCTGATGTTTTTTTTTTTTTTTTGCGTTGTGGAAAACCACGGCCCCTGCCTTTCATTCCCCTGCCATGGCTTCCTCTGCCTCCACTTTCAATCCTTGCTTTCTTCCTCCTACTTGAGGTGCCTTTGCCTGGAGAATCATCATCATCATCTCAATATCATCATCTCCCTCTGTGAAAACTTCAAGGCTGTAGTCAGGATCTACTGCACTGTCGTCCTAGAAGCACCAACATGTAAAAACAAAGACAGAAAATGTTTTACTTTATAAGAATATCAGGGTGAAGATAGAGACATAGGAACACTTTCTGAAAATACATGTTTTGCATATATTCATTGTTTTACTATAACTCATATCTCTGTGAAATTATGCTTATGAAGCTAAAATTCTAGATCAAAAGCATAGCAAAATGTGTTTCCAATGTCTCTGCCAAGTTTGAATATTATGTAGCCTAGTGAGGCAGAGCAAAATCACAACAACAACACACTGTATTTATAGCTTTGTATTATTTGGCTGCTGGTTATATAGGTTTTTGTCATACGGGAATAATAGTGGTAGTGTTGTATTCATCTGGAGCTAGCTTTCATATTGGTGAATAGAGCATCGGAGCATTAGAAATAGAAGCTTCAAGCTTTCGACATTGAAGCATAATGTTTTGAACAGTAATAAAGTTAACCACGCGCTAGCCGTTAGCAGACAAAACCGTAACCGACGTTACACTGAAAACAGAACAGCTGAGACCGCTTTATTAGATAACATTAGCGTGTTTGCAAAAAAAATGTAGCCTATGATAACTAAAAAAATAAAGCAAGTAAATAGTGCACTGCATAACAACCATAGAACTGAAAAATATATATGTGTAGGCTTATGTATATAACTTACCGGTGCTTCTGAATCGGAATCCATTGCTTTGGTAAACAAAACTCACGTGCTTGCTCCGGGGCACTTGTTGTATGTCTGCCTGTGTAAATAAAGTTTTTTCAAAACAACACCGGGGATGGGAATGACGTGGACCAATAGGGGAATGAGGGGGTGGGGCATTGGAGGAAGGCGGGATATTTTGAATGTGCTGTAATTCTCAAATTCAGGAAAGGTAAGAATCGCTTTAAACCTTAACCAGTTACAGCTCTGATCATTCCTCTCACACTGGAATGGCTACATACAGAACATAGCCACTTAGTTACATATTGGTGTATCAAAGGTGTATTGAAACCAGAGCCCTCAAATTACAAATAGCCTTTTTACTGCTGTCAGACTACAGAGCAAGGTCATTAGTGAAATGTCTCAAAGTTTGACAAATCCATTCATAAAAAAAGGGCTCGGACATTACCTTTTCCTCCCCATTAAATACAGTGTCGTGCGAAAGTTTGTGAACCCCTTGAGCCTTTTGGAATTTTATTTATTTTAACCATTATTAATTCATTTTTTTCAATACCAGTATTTTTTATATGAAATAACAGATGTTTGTTTATCAATTCAACATTTTTCTTTTCCAGAAATCAATTGTTAAAATAGATAAAACAAATTATTTGACAAATGTTGTATGTCCAAAAGTTTGTGAACCCTAAGCTACATTGCTTAAATCGAGCAAGGTAAACACAATCAGGTGGGCCAAACTGATTGATGAAATAGACCAATGTAATGAGAGATCTTGAGGGAAGAAATTGGGCACCACTAGATAAAACAAAGATAAAACCAGGTCAGTTTAGGCCCACCAAACTGAACCCATACAGGTCAGACATGCTCAAAGGGGGAAAAATCTCAGAGGATCGCAGGAATAGAGTTTTGATGTTGCACATTTGTCTGGGGACAGCTATACATTCGTATTAAAAAGTTTGAGCTCCATCGGCCCACCGTGAGGCAAATCATCTACAAATGGAGAGCTTTAAGAGTGACTGAACATCTGCCTAGAAGTGGACTTCCTTCAAAAATATCCTCAAGCGCCACAAGAAAAGGGATTTTTCGGGTAAAAGCCAACCCAAACATTACATCTGGAGATTTGCAGACCATTTGCCACCACCATTCTTCACTTGGGAGAAGGTTCTCTTGGTGGTAGGCAGAGTTGCGTTTTTGCCCAAACATGGCGGTTTTGGTTATGACCAAACAGATCAATTTTGGACTAATCTGTCCACAGAATAAGACTTCAGGTATCTCCAGGTGCTCTCTGGCAAAGCTGTGACAAGCAGTTTTGTTCTTTTTTGAGAGCAGAGGCTTCTTCAGCAACCCTCCCTTGAAAGCCATGTTGACTGAGTTTTCTTCTTATTGTGGAACCATGCACATCTGTCCCAGATGTTGCAAGAGAGGTCTGCAAATCACTAGATGTAATGTGTGGGTTGGCTTTTAACTAAAAAAATACTTTTCTTGTGGTGCTTGAAGATATTTTTGAAGGAAGTCCACTTCTAGGCAGATGTTTAGTCACTCGTAAAGCTCTCCATTTGTAGATGATTTGCCTCACGGTGGGCCGATGGAGCTCAAACTTTTTTTGAATTAATTTATAGCTGTCCCCAGACAAATGTGCAGCATCACAACTCTATTCCTGAGATCTTCTGAGATTTCTTTCCCTTTTAGCATGTCTGACCTATATGGGTTCAGTTTGGTGGGCCTAAACTGACCTGGTTTTATCTTTGTTTTAGCTAGTGGCACCCAATTTCTTCCCTAAAGATCTCTCATTACATTGGTCTATTTCATTAATCAATTTGGCCCACCTTGCTCGATTTAAGCAATGCAGCTTAGGGTTCACAAACTTTTGCACATACAACATTTGTCAAATAATTAGTTTTAACTGTTTTAACAATTGATTTCTGGAAAAGAAAAATGTTGAATTGATAAACAAACATCTGTTATTTCATATAAAAAATACTGGTATTGAAAAAAATGAATTAATAATGGTTAAAATAAATAAAATTCCAAAATGCTCAAGGGGTTCACAAACTTTCGCACGACACTGTATTATTTCATCAAAACAGGTCCAAAGACGCATCCTAAATTGTTTAGCTCATTAGTTATCAACAATTAAATGCCATGTTGTCACACCTAGAAACGAAAGACACCAACGCCAGAATCCTCTTAATCGATTTCAGCTCAGCATTTAATAAAATCATTCCACTACAGCTGGTGGATTTGCTGAGACTGCTTGAGGTGGACACTGGCACCTGCAACTGGGTCCTGGACTTCCTGACACAGCAGCAGACATTGTAAAGTTGGGCAGCCAAACGTCACAAACAATAGCAGTAAGCACAGGATCACCCCAATGATGAAGTCTGAAGCCCCCTGTTCTTCAGCCTGCTCTTCAGCCTGCTCGCCCACAACTGCACAGCCAGATTCAGCACCAACCATGTCATCAAGTTTGCAGACAACACAATAGTGGTGGGTCTTGTCAGGCACAACCATGAGTCTGTATACAGGACAGAGGTGGAGCAGCTCACAAGGTTTTGCAGGTCCCACAACCTCAAACTCAATGTGGAGAAAACCAAAGAGATGGGGGCTCGACTTCAGGGGACTGGAAAACAACATCATACACCGCTGAGCATATCCTGACCTACAGCCTTACTTCCTAAACAGGATAGTGAAGATGACCAACAGGATTATTGTTGCCCTTCTCCCTATGCTGATGGTGGTCAACCAGCAACGCTGCACCCGCAGAGCTACCGCCACCATTAAATACCCTCACCACCCCTCTCACAGCCTGTTCTCCCTCCTGCCATCAGGGATGAGATACAGGAGCATCCACTGCAGATCTAGCTGGGATGATGAACAGCTTCTTTCCACAGGCTGTAAGGATCCTTAATGCACTATGCCCCCCCCCCCCTATTTACATGGTTACAGTCTGACAGCCAGAAAACTGCTTTTTTTAACTCTGTATGCGCTGGTGAGAAACTGCGTTTTATTAAATTTTTGTATGAAAGTACGTCTCTGAAATGACAATAAATTAAATCTTAAATCTATCATGATTAAACAGACATTTCCGGCAGGGCATACATTTACTTACTCTCTTATTTTTCCTCTGCAATATTCTTTTGTAGAGGAAAAGTCCTTCCTCTGCTCTCTTCTTGCAGTCGCTGCAGTCTGACTGCAGCAGGGGCCATGGATGAGGCGGCGTGGGATGCAGCAGGGGCCATGGATGAGGCGGCGTGGGATGCAGCAGGGGCCATGGATGAGGCGGCGTGGGCTATGGCGGCGGGGGCTATGGCGGCGGGGGGGGCGATGGTGGCGGGGGGCTATGGCGGCGGGGGGGGGGGCTATGGCGGGGGCGGCGGTGATGGCGGCGGGGGGGGGGGCTATGGTGGAGGGGGGATCGATAGTGGCGGGGGGGGGCTATGGTGGAGGGGGGAGCGATGGTGGCGGGGGGGCTATGGTGGAGGGGGGAGCGATGGTGGTGGCGGGGGGGGGCTATGGCGGAGGCAGCGGGGGCGGCGGTGGTGGCTGAGGTGTAGGAGCTGCCACCACCACAAAAAATGCCATAAGGCAAAAAGGCAAGGAATACATAGACACAGGACTATATATACACTAGACAGGGTACGAAACGAGGTACTCAGTTATCATTAAAAGTCTCTTCATCGATAAAAATCAATTTGTGATAGTATATATGATACCTATTAGAGATCTTTTTATTAATATTCACTTCAGTAGGCCAAGTCGGTCAGGGTTATATCAGTTAATTTGTTTTTTTCATTAAAACCAACATAGAAAAAAACTAAATAAAAAAACAGAGCTATATACAGTATAAACAATTTAAATATAAGTGAAGAGTAAAAAAAACATTTATTTGATGATTATGAGACCCGTGGTAGTCCGGGACCCAAGGCAATTGCCTACCTTTGCATAATGGCTAAGTTCACCTCTGCGCACGCACACACAGACACACAAACACACGCATACAAACGCCCCCCACCCTACACACACGCACGCACTTCTTATCGGAGGTAACTTTGGCACGGCACTGGAAGCTCGGCCACTAAATTGCAACATGTAGGCTATTTTTAAAAATCATCATTTAGGCCATTATTCTGATATTTGATATCCTGCTCATGAATTGTGATTAAAAATAGAGACACAATCTGTGTATCTTCCGTTCAATCCATATCCGTTTGGAAATCAAAACACGAAAAACGAAAACAACAGTTTGATTTCACGTTTTAATTATTTAAAAAAACTAAAAAACTGACTGTTTTATTCAAAATATACCTGTAAAACATGAATTGAATGCTGCCACAATGACACAAGCTATGTGCGGCCAGTGCCTTGATGGCTCTGACCCTTGGGCTGTGTTCGGAAAGCCATACTAACGTCCTACTCATACTCATTTTGACTTCAATTTGAGTATGTGACGGTTGGGTATGCGAGTTTGGGTCTGTGAGAAATTCCCGGATGAGTACTAACTTCCGGGAAGATTTTGGGTATGAATCGATTGTATACTTTTCCTACTCAACCGCCCCACAATGCACTGGGTCAATTCTACCCGCCCAGGAAAATGAAATATTTTCGAGCAAGTTGCTAGGCAACGACATTGTTTGAGGTCCGCGATCTGACAACTGCATGTGCAGTCATTCATAAACTCTTACAATAGATAAGAGATGAAGATAAATACCTAACAACATTAGAGTCACTAAGTGAAATGAGTGATGCCAGTCTGATAGTGGAGAGAGATCAGGACAGATTGCTGTTCCACACACCGCGGCTCGTCCAGCTCAACTCACAGACAGCTGAGTGCTGATGAGCCGGACAGAGAGCGTCGGAGGGATCCTCCGCCTCAAAACATAATTATAAAACAAGAGGTCTAAAACACAGATGATGAACACAGGACTGTAAAAATCTAGTTCAATATATAACCTGTAGAGGATGGTTATACGCTAAACAGTGTCTAAACTGCCTGAATCTTACAAGAAGAAGAAATTCTTCATTGCTTGAGTATACTTCAACTAAATTTAGCTTTTAAAAAGGTAAATTTACCTTTTTAAAAGGGTAAATTTACCTTTTAAAAAGGTAAGTTTACCTTCAAAAAAGGTAAGTTTACCTTTTGGTAAATGTACCTTTTTTGAAAGGTAAACTTACCTTTTTAAAACCTTTTTAAAAGGTAAATTTACCTTTTAAAAAGGGTAACTACTCTTTTTTTGTGTACCTTATTGTAAAGTGTTACCAATAATTTACAATACAAAACATTTCCTAAATTGCCGATATTTAACATATTGCAATTTTTTTCAATATTAACACCAGCCAGTGGTGTAGTCTACGTGATACGCAGGTATACGCAGTATACCCACTAAGAAAGCTCCAGCATTTCCGTATGCCCACTAAGAAATGCGAAATGATACGTAACAATTTCGATAGTGACAGAACTCAACTGTCATACTTTCATTCATAAATTCAACCTGTGCGCTGTGTCCCTGTGGAAGTCGCAACAGACTTATAGGCTATGTCTCAATTCAGGGGTTGCACCCTACGTAGGCTGCATTTGAAGACCGATTGCGTCATAGCGGCGCGCAAAGGCTGTCCCGTTTGCAAGGCTCTTTGCAAGGCTCCTCATATGCAGCCGAGAAATGCAGCCTTCATTTCACGGTTTTGAAGGCTGCATCAGATGGATCCTTCGTGGCCCAACATATCCCAAGATTCATTGCGGTTTTTTCAGAGATGGCATAAAATAAAATAAAAAATAACAAAACAGCAACGTGTTGCTCCATCTTCTTAACTTTTATCTTCCTTTCTTTTTTTCTTGTACTTTTTTTTATTTTCGTCTGGTAGGCAACTTTTTCTTTTTTCCTCCGTTGACAGGGCTGTCTCCGTTGGCAGCAATCAGGGTTGCTAGGCAGCACAGGAGCGGCGAGTCGTCACGCAAGGTAACGGCTTGTTACGTGAACCGGAAATGCTCGTATGCGGAGACCTGCGGAGACCGTCTCGTTTAACAAGGCTCGTTGGCCTTAAAACCGGCCTTAAAATCGGCCTTCATAGGCTATAGCCTTCATAGACCGCGAGACCGCGTCCTACCAAGTGCGTGGTCTCTGTATTGAGACACAGCTGTGTGTATCGGGTGCAGTACTGGGGTCCGGTAAAGGGGGCGATAGTGAGCACACACACTTTTACACACGTTTCTAGTTTTTGTCACTTTGCGGGCCAAATTTCAAAAAACGAAAAAAAAGCAAGAGCCACATCAGGGGAGGCTCCTGAGCACAGAGGGATGAAGATCGGTGTGGGGCCCACCATTTTGGGTTTCAGGGCCCCACACCGTTGGTGTGCTCCAATATCCTGGGCCCCACGTAGTGATAAATGCAAGTACACACGCACACGCACACACACAATTACTACTCCAGAAACCTCACAATACTATCACCACATCATTGTTTTTTCTTTTATTGTTAAATTCCTGCACCAACAGTGCAACTGGAATGTTCTCACATCCTACTTACCTTTCTCTCACGTGTCTTCGCTACACATTGAACAGGGAAAATGTCCAGGCTGTGAAACGGGCAATCTGTAATAAAAAATAAATAAAAAACATTATATCAATATCAAAAAATTAACACATATAACAGTAGTACAACAAAATACACAAAGGAGGTGGGAATCACCATAGAGTACATTTTATAATCACTTGGGGCTTACCTGTATTATATTGTGCTGACCAAACGTTGTTTTAAAGTATTGCCCTTTTACTAAACTACAGACTCGCAGAGGGAGAAACTTGAATTGCAAACTGCAAGTGATAAATGTATCCAGGAGACAGAAAAGGCTGTCAATATTCCTATTTGAAATGTAAGGGGCAAATCTAAAAAAAGGTTGCTTGGGGGCGGGGTGGGAGAGGCGGTCTAACCACTACACCACCAGATTTGTGGTAATATCTTGTCGCAATTTCACACTCACTTTCTCTCTCCTCAAAACAGTGAGCTCTAAATGATATTGAAATGATATCTAGTTATAATAATACATTCCTTCCTTTGCAAATCTTGCCTTTAGACTTTAAAGTGGCTACGAGGAGCTTTCAGTTGTTGATTTAAGCGACCCTTTGTTGTGGTAGTGTTTTACCACACTAGCGCCTGCAAAACCTAAAGATCTTTGCTAGGGTGTGGTGGTGTCGGTGGGATTAGTTAAGGATTTGGATTTTTTTTTATTCATACCATCTTCTTTGTTCTTAGGTCTTTTCGCCTTGGCCAATATTTTGACAGCTGGTTTCCTGTATAGAGACACAAAAAAGTGTACATTGTAATAGGGGTGTGTGGTGCTTTCCTTGCAAGCCAGTATAAGGCACTCCGAGTGCCAAACCACTGCCATGCAAATAATTACAAGTTGTAAGAAAAAGTACATAAAGAGCAACTCAGACAATGTCATCTTTCTTGTCAGGTTAGTTTGGTGTGCTGCTGCTGTACACTGAAACTTTTGTTGCTATTCTGTATCTCATATTCTAGTAGGTCAAGATTGCCCTTATTGCTCAGCATCTTCTAATTTGTTTTGTCACTTACCCATTTGCTGCCCTATTCTTCTTCTTCTGTTTGTCTGCATCCCTTTTATTCTCCATTTCTACACCTGTCTTCTCCAACTCTCCTTTATCCGTCACTTCTTGCTCTTCCTCCTTCTCATCTCTCATCATGGTTTCTATCTCCCCCTCTTTCTCCACCTCTCCTTTCTCCATCTCTTCAGGCTCTTCTCTCTCTACCTCTGTCTCCATCTCTTCCTCATCCCTCCTCTCCTCCGCCTCTACAACTACACCTCCCTCACCCTGTTCTCTCTGGCCATCCTCTGTCCTCTCTTGCTGCCCCATTTGGTCAGGCTGCCATGCTTTGAAAAAACAACAACCAATCAAAACATTTGGGATGTAGTACATGGTTTAAAATGTAGGTAAACAAGGGGTCATGGTCTGTACTGAAATGTATTTTATTACAGAGGCATACATGTATTGCTATTTTGTTGCGTCATACCTTCAAGCATGCCTTCAAAAAGGCACATCATCCTCTCCAGGACTGCATGCGCCATTGGCGGCAGCTCGTATGGGCACTGCAGCTGGGCAGACCATTTGTTGGTCCCTGGTGTGTACTTTCCCCACATAAATAAGGGAAAGTACCCCAGGGCCTTCAGTTTCTCCACCTTAATACAAATATATGAATATTAGCTCAGAAAGATTTCCAAGGATCTAGTGTGAAGTTACTGCAGATGCAAACTGAACATTTGCTACAGCTGTAGCAAAATATTAAAAGCATTTTACTGGTCAAGCTTGAGTTGATGTTTATTATGAAACACAGACAGGAATGTAGCATAGCGTCAGTCACTATAGCAGCATGCCTTCAGTGTGAAGTTCTACGTTGTAGAAGACCACAGAAAGCTTGGAACTATGAGTTCACACCAAAAGCTTCATGACAGTGGCTGCTGCCAGTCATTCATTTTCTATTGAATGGAGTTGTACAGTAGGCAGGATCGAATTCTGTGTAATATTTTACTATCTATACATAAAATAGCTCCTTACGGTCTGAAAAATTGCAAATGCATTTGGGTTGACATACATATTTGTGTGTCATGACACACAATTGCATGATACTGCCATAGTTAATGCTTCCCTGTACAATGTAAATTACTTTTTTTCAAAAGACAAACAACATTTTTGTTACCATCAGGGCTGTGTTATCGAACACTTTCGCCTGGTTGCGGGACTTTTTTGTCTTCTCCGCCCATTCCTTGGCCCTGGCTCTGAAGCCTTTCATCCGGGCAGACTGTCTGGACTTCAGTTTCAAAAGCTTGCCACACTGAATAAGAGAGAGAGACACAAAAAAGCATGGTATGACAAAAATTAGTAACAGGTAGGTTATAAGCTGTATCCCTGGGGAATGATAATAGTATTATAGGCAGGGTGCTAGACTGCAAGTTAGGACAACCAATAAACAGAACCATAGGACTCACTAAAACTATCCATATCTATAAAAAAATTATGAAATATAAGAATGCCCATTACCTGGCTAGATACATAATGCATTATTGCTTGCTTTTGAGGAGATGTAAAACTGAATTGAATGTCAATGCAAAACATGGATGTTAATGCAAAACATGGATAATCGAATAATTTGCATTCATTACTGCAACAGAACTATTTTCTTTTCTTTAATAGACCTTTGTAATAGGGTGTTATTTAAACAAGCTAAAAGTCAAACATCCAATTGCAACAGATAGTCTCCCATCATGCGGGAAGTAAAATGTTATGAAATAACATAATAAGAAATAATAATAAAAAATTAAGGTGCAACAAAACTGAGTTTTTGGTATGATGAACTTATGTCTACTCTCCAAACTCTACTTTTATTGTCAGACAAAACAGACAGTATATTAGACTACAGTACATTATGTACCTTGGTGCATCTTTTATTGCCACAGTTGAATTTCTCCTGGCAATGGGGGCACTGTCTGTTTGTAGAACCGCCTGGCATTTTCTGTACTATACAAAGAAAATAACAAAAATCATTAAATTATTGAGACAATGACTGTTAATTATTGCATTATACAA
>JAOPFK010000077.1:15000-89005 GCA_026122265.1 Ammodytes dubius | reverse complement strand
GCAGTTTTCACAAGTCAGTTGAAATGAGTAGAACAGACAGGTAGGCCTACTTGTAGGCTACATCACCTTCAATACTTATTGCACATCAACAGACAGCAAGAGGTTTATCCTGCACCTGCAGTATTTTGTTCTCAACAAAAGTAGTAGAGGAAACTGCTGAATGTACCGTGCTGATCTGCTATATCACTGGATTCACTTCAGGGGTGTCGGCTAAAACACCACTTCAGGCCAAAAACGTCAGACTATGAAGCATGAGACGATGAGAGGAGGAGTAAGGATTTATCCGCTGTTTATTCCTTCTTTAACATGCACAGCAGCATACAGATCCCAGGAAAAGAACAATAGCAATATTCGGCTCGTGATGACACGCTAAACAGCTGTTGCAACTGGCGAATCGCGGCCGTTTAATAGCGTGCATAAATTATAATTTATAGAGATCGGGAAACTCAATGCATTTACTCACAAGGGCGATGCAAACAAATTCAGGGAGAGCACGTTTCAACCGTGGATTGATAGGTGGTTACTGCGTCAACGTGCACGCTCGTCGCTCACACAACAGAGAGAGAAAGAAAAAGAAACTAAACAGGCGCTCCGGCTGACTGACGTGACGGAGCTAACTGACAGTTATAATGTCATCCACACACCGGTCTCCTCACTAGCAGTTTGTGTAGTATGGAGCCAGGGGTGCGTTCGGATTACACAGTTTATTCAATCAATTCACAGTAACGCACCGCATTTAACGTTCAGTAACGATAACGGCGTTGTAACGGCGGAAAAAGTAATTAGTTCGATTACCCCGTTACTGAAAAAAGAACGGCGTTACGTAACGCCGTTCTTTTAAACGGCGTTATTCCCAACACTGGTCTCAATACCCTGACCCTGAGCGATCAAACCCTCCCTCAAGTGTGCTTGTGAATGCTCTATTGTAATGTGAAGTATCAATGTGGTACATACGTAGGTCCTATTGTTTTCCACTGAATTATTATAAGGGGCCGAGCAGCAGGGCTGCAAGGGCACTATTGTTCTTGTCTGAATGATTCCTTCTTCTTCTTCTTCTTCTTCTTCTTCTTCTTCTTCTTCTCTTCTTCTTCTTCTTCTTCTTCTTCTTCTTCTTCTTCTTCTTCTTCTTCTTCTTCTTCTTCTTCTTCTTCTTCTTCTTCTTCTTCTTCTTCTTCTTCTTCTTCTTCTTCTTCTTCTTCTTCTTCTTCTTGCGTTGTAGTCCATGTCACCATGCACACACACTCAGGTTGCGTTCCGAATCGCATACTTTCTACTATATAGTATGTAGAAAAAAGATTTAGGATGTCCCGATTCTTGTGGCCAGATTTAGGATGGTTAGAATACCCGGATGGTCTACTTCATGCGGCCAAGATTGTTAGTGTTGAAAAGTGCATCCTATTTGGGCGATTCTGACCCACAATCCAGTGCGCACGTGAAGTGACGTAACATCGACGAAGCCTATAGGTCCATGTTATGAAAACAAACGGGGATGCGACGGATATAAAAGCAAGAGGCAAGATCAAGGCGCAATGTTATGATGAAATAAGAGAGAAAAGTATGTCCCAATAGTATGTCTACTGCATCCTAACTAGATTCTTTTTATCGTCGGATGTAGTATGTAGAATAGAAAAAAGAAAGAGTATGCGATTCGGAACGCAACCTCACTGTGTAACAAAGCTCATGGCCTGCAGCTTATATATATATATATATATATATATATATATATATATATATATATTATATATATATATGTATATATGTTTTTATATATATTTGGTAGAACTTTATTATACATTACAATGAGCGTTGAGTGAAGATTTGCTTTGAACAGATGACGTCCTCTTTCTTTTGAAGTTGTTTCAGACATTAAAGGAGTAGTTCAGAATGTTTGAAGTGGGGTTGTATGGGGTACTTGTACATAGTAAGTCTGTTACCTTATGGAGATGGCTGTGAGCGCAGTCACTATATGGAGTTTGGGGGAGACGTCGCTGTAGCAGGAGTCAGCCTTGTACTGTCTCAGAGGGGGACAGCAGAAATATGATTTTTCTTATATGAACGCTTACCTCAAGCATGAATATCTGTTCAATTGTACCCTAAATTTAGATTTTTTTCCCCCAAACTCTCTAAAATTACTGCCATCTCCATGAGGTAACAGATGCCCAAGATCCTCATACTTATATTTATATACATAAAATACTGAATTATCCCTTTAAAGTGTCTGTTGTGGTGTTTGCAGGAGCGTCACCACACCAAGGTGCAGTTCCAGCTGAAGTCTGAGCGCATCTCCCTGGCCCAGGTCTTCAGTAAGATGGAGCAGGTGGTGGAGGTGCTGGGGATAGAGGACTACTCTGTCAGTCAGACCACGCTGGACAATGTGAGTCACTAGAGTGGGACACTTAGGAGCAGCTTGGGTTCAGGACATCCACAAGGAAAGATTGAATAGATCGGGGCTGTGTATCTTTTTTTTTATTTTATTTTTTTAAGTTGTCCTTAATTTATTTGACTCAAATGTGATCATGTAGAAACAATACAGGAGATCTACAATGTGGGGCTACTGATTAATACAGTATATACTGTTTTTTTGTATAATTTTTTTATTTGGAAATGTTTATGAACACAGAATACACTGAGCATACATTTTATCAGACATATCCATAGTCTTTGTTATTTTTTGTTTACATACACATACAAACAACAATATCCCACCCAGCCCACCCACTTGAACATGTAGTACACACACCTAGAATAACAAAAAGAAGAAAATAGATAAATAAATACAGTAAAAATAAATAAATAAAATAGTAAGCAAGGTCACCATACTTAGCCGTGCCAAACTAGGATGTATTTCTATTCCGATTCTTGGGGTCACGATCCAATTCTAAATCCATTTCTTGATTCAGTTCAAAGGAGGATTTCAGGATCTACTCCATCCACTGTGTTAATTATGGCATGAAACCTTTAATACATCAAAGTTCATGTCTTATCTTTCATCATGTAAGTCTTTTTTCATCTGAAACTTATAATGCGTGTTATTTATTAAGGCAAATCAACAGTACGAGTTTTAGGGCCAAAGGAGAGCAAAAAGAAGATTTTTTTTCATTATGTCGAGAAATGTCCAAAATAAAGACGAATACTCCAAAATGCTATTTGAGTTAGTGGGGCATTTATGTATGTTCAACATACCGGTACTACAATTGAGATGCATGTATTGGGATATACTAAATCTTTTTTCTGGCATACTAAATAGTAGGGAAGTATGGGGATTGGAACGCAGGGTAAATTAATGATATTTTGTTGCCCAGGTGTTTGTGAACTTTGCCAAGAAGCAGAGTGATAACGTGGAGCAGCAGCAGCAGCAGCAGGTGTCTCCCCCTGGTGGTGGTCAGTCTCCACTGCAGCGTATCCTCAGCCTGTTGAAGGCCAGACCAGCCACCACAGAGCTCAGTGCTCTGGGCAGCGACGCTCCAGAAGAACTGGAGAGTGACGACGATGAAGGCCTCATCAGCTTTGAGGAGGAAAGGGTGAGCGGACCACACCTGCTTGGTTGGTTTTCACAATACAGCTCCGGAAAAAAAATTAAGAGACCAGTCTGGATTTTTCATAAATCTTTATCTCTACATAACTTATTGAAAATGCTCTTAATGACATAAAATTCATTGGAATTTGGTAGAAATGTGGTCAGTAGTTTATATTATAAAACCAAAATGTTCCTTCTACTCAAACAAATGCCTAAAAATAGTAAAACAAGTTACACTGAACATTTGGAGTGGTCTCTTCATTTTTTCCAGAGCTGTATTTTTATTGTTGTTTTATCTGTTGTTTTTTTATATATATATACAACACACAAACAAACACCTGCACCATCACAACAAGGACATTAAAAAAATATATATATATAATTAATAAAAAATTAATTTAAAAGGAACTAATAGTCATGTAAGGCTCCCAGAGCTCGACAAAGTCCCTCCTCTTGCCCTCAGCAATATAAATCAATCTGTCCAGTCCAATACAGCTTGGCAGCCCTTCAATCCAACACCTGGGTTTTTATAATTAAATGTATAAGAAGACTTTTATTTTTTATTTATTTTTTTCACTTCAATTTTTATTGTTAAACTCACACAGACAGTCCACAGTCAAAACAATACAGTAAACAAAAAAAACTTAAAAAAAACAGGAACCAAACAAAACAATTGGTTTGGGAGTTACATTTCTATCAGTTCCTCTTAATCTCTCTAGTCATGTGTTCCTGTCCATATTCCTCCTGGCTGCTTTGGTCCATTTCTCCCACTTTTCTTCAAGCTGTGTCTGTTGTAGTCTCAGGCGGTGTGTCAGTTTCCCCATCACAGAGATGTATTTCTTCTACCACACCTGAAGACTTTCAGTGTTAAAGTCAAAATAAGCTACAGAAGGAACTACACAGGTGCATGAACATGCCCTGCGTTCCAAATCACATACTTTTTCTTTTTACTACACTACATACTAAAGTACAGAAGAGTTGTAGGGCCACAGGAGAGAAAAAAATCAGATAAGAAAGATTTTTTTCTTCATTTTGTTGAGAAATGTCAAGATTAAAGACGAATAATCCGACATGCTATTGGAGTTAGTAGGGCATTTAGTATGTATTTTTTAGCATACTACAATTGACGTGTATGTATTGGGACCATGGACATATAAAGAAATGGACACCGTATTGAAAAATGGCGCCCATTCATTCCTATGAAAGCTTCTCATTGGCGCAGAGAAGCAACAAGGAAGCTGCCATATTGCTTTCATGAGAGCCCTGGCACCATGCTCCTCCTCCCTTGAAAACAAACTGAAAGCCGTTAAAAGCCGTTGGGCTAATAAAACGCTTGATGTGGCGTTTTGAAATGAAAAAACTTCAGTCTTAATAGTATATGGTCTAAAGATAAGTTTGAGGCTATGATTGATATCCAGAAAAATTTGCGGCGACACAATCTTGTTCGCCGCTTGTATTGGTGTGGACGGGAAAATCTGCCTTTAGGGCTTCCATGAAAATGAGCTCCCATTCACAGCATGCAGTACTAATGGGTTGGCCACTAGTCCATGCTCGCTGCTCGGAGAAGGCAGCATCCTGGGGGCCTGATTGGGACATCCTAAATCTTTTTCTGGCATAGTACATAGTAGGGAAGTATGGGGATTGGAACGCAGGTTTAGTTAGGTTTTTATTTTAGGACCAGATCTTGGGAAGGATTCATACTGTACATTCATGCAACTCTCTAATTCTGCAAATGGATTTTCCAAATTGTGGATTTGTTTCAGTTTAGAATAATGTATAGTCAAAGAACATCCCATTATTGTGTCCCTGGTGAACCCCTTCCACCCTTGTGTCAAGATGGAAGATAAAATCAGGACGTTTGTACATCATAATACAATCAAAGGGCTTTGAAGACATTATACAGTACATCTGTTTGCATATGTTGTAGTTGTACTGATCATGACCATAGATAGTATGTAAAAGCACATTAACTGTGAAATTGAAAACTGTTGGTTTCTTCAGGTTTGCTTGAGAAATACAAAGAGAAATACCTTCTAACAATTGTGTTGTGTGTGTGTGTGTGTGTGTGTGTGTGTGTGTGTGTGTGTGTGTGTGTGTGTGTGTGTGTGTGTGTTGTGTGTGTGTGTGTGTGTGTGTGTGTGTGTGTGTGTGTGTGTGTGTGTGTGTGTGTGTGTGTGTGTGTGTGTGTGTGTGTGTGTGTGTGTGTGTGTGTGTGTGTGTGTGTGTGTGTGTGCGCCTCACGTGTGTCCGCATTTGTTTGGCAGGTGCAGCTCTCCTTTAACACAGACACTCTGTGCTGAATGAGCCTCTTAAAGAGAGAGAGAGAGTAAAAGAGAGAGAGTGAGAGTGAAAAAGCAAAAGAGAGAGAGAGAGATTGAGTGAAAGAGGGAGAGAGAGAGAGGTATGAGGCGGTGGTGTGAACTCCTTGGCCTGCCTGGAGAACACAGGACCAAAGCTCTGTGCACCATGAGGAACATACTTCACAGCCTAGAGGGGCTGAGCTGGCTCTGGGCAGACGATAAAGACTGAGGAATGTAATGTCACTTTATTTGACCAGGGACAATGTACACAAAGAAAACCCATCAACCTTGTTTAAGTCAAGGACAGGTGTCATGTACCAGTTTTTTTTTTTCAGCAAATTTGCTATTTTCCACCTGTAGTCCCTGGGCAGGTAAGTGTGCAGAAGAGGCACAGCTTGTAGCGGGATGTGCTTGTTTTGGAATGTTTTCCATATGTATGTAAATGAGAATGTATATCTTTATAGGTGGCAGGCCAATACTGTGTTGAAGGAAGCTCTCCTGGGTGATATGTTAACAATGTGTCCCTGCCAAAGGGCCCAGTGTACCCAGAGTGGGCCCTTGATTTCTGTACCAAACTAGACCTGCCTTGAGAAGCATGCTGTGATGAAGCTGATTCCCACACTAGTAATGTTAGAACAATCTATTTTTCTGTGGCAAGAAGAAGAAGAAGAATGATTTATTTTGGATATTGAAGCAGCTATGGACTGATGCGTGTGATTTTATTTATGGGGGTTTATTTTTTGAAGGCACTTTAGGAGGAAGAGCCAGGTGTGGACATGCCTGTTGACTTTTATTGACTGTTTACTTGACGTCAGGGACACAAAGGAATGACAGTACACAGCATGGTTATTGACCTGATGACGCATATCATTAGGTTGTGGACTTGACAAAAAAAAAGATCCTCTATTAACCGGACACAGTGTATTATAATGATAAAAAGATATGAATCACTCCATGAAGGTAAGGAGCTTTCTAACTGAAGTGACTCTGCTCATAATCCCCTCTGACAAGAAGTGCACTACCATCACTGTGATACTAAAGGGAACTCTCAGATCATGACTGTCATTTCTAATGGATTTAATAGGAATTCAAACCTAAGAAAATATCCAATAGGGACAAGAGTACGGATGTTTGTCTGACTGTACGTTGGCATGTGGTTTTTAACTGGTCTCTCTCCGGACTTCTGTGATAACTGAGTTGTAACCTGTCATGTCCAAATAAGGATTGTTTCGCTATTTGCTGTCATGTTTTTGGTGATAGTTAAGGCGCAAGTGAGCCGTATATCTATATGAAGGGATCATAGTTCAACAAGAAAAAGTTACTGTTATCATTTGGTTTGTTCTCTGAAAGTCTTTTACTGAAGTATTTGATTGAATCCAGATTTAAGGCGAGACACGGCAGGCAAAACATAGTTTTTTTTCAAGCACTTGATTCATTTTGATGTTTTGTCTGTTTTGCTTCCATAAAATGTCTTCTCTCATACTAGTATAACTAAAAGGTCCAAAATGTACATTCAGGTGTTTATTTGACTAAACCTTAGTCTGTTTTTTTTTTCAATCCTGTGAACCATAAAATCCCAACTCTTAAAGCACTTACATCAACTAAACTTTCCATAATCATTCTCAGCACTATTCTGAAGGTTATTACATGTTCACATGTTAATTGTTTGATTTATGATGAGACATATTACGTTCCATAAAAACTTTGGACACTAATATGTTGTAAAAAAAAATGAAATAAAGATCTTAACGGTAAAATATTAGCCTATAGTCCCCTGCAGTGTCTCGCCTTGAATACGGTTGAATAACACCTTTCAACTTATGAAATAACGCTGATTTGTGTGCACCGGTGAGATGACGTATTTGAGTTATTTGGATCTTATTGTGATTATAACAATATCAAGGTTTGAAAGCTATTGTTAAAACATCAGACATAAGACTCTGGGATCAGTCTAATGACAGAATTCAACATTCGCCTCTCAATATATTTAACATGGATTGATGACTTTGTTGTTTGGGTTTAACATCACATTGGCATTTGGACAAAACACACGACAACATTCACACTCATGTATAATTAAACAGTTGTTTGTTTAACCTGGGTTGGAAGGTTGTCCTTTTATTGTGTTTTTACTGTATATACCTCAGTATATGCCATACATAAGGCTTTTGATCACTATCATTGATTCCTTTGTTCATCGTTACCTCAAAGAGAACCCTTGTCCAATGAATTTCCATTGTAATTAGTGTGTGTGTGTGTGTGTGTGTGTGTGTGTGTGTGTAGAAAAGCCAAAGCTAACATTAAGCAGTGAGAGGAGCAAGCCTTGATGTGATGTACTGTCCCTGTTCTATTACATGGCTTTACTCTACTCTCCTTTTTTTTGGTTTTCCATTTTGTAAAAGTTACTGGTACCTACTTTTCTTTCCAGGTTCCAAAAGAGTAGGTACCATGTACTAAGCAGTGATTGGTCAGAAAGCGTCACTGCCATTGTGGGATTGGGATATACAGCTCTGGAAAAAAATTGACAACTCCAGATTTCCAGTGTTTGTTTATGTTTGAGTCGGGTTAACATTTTGGATTTTGCTCTATAAACTACTGACAATATTTCAAACAAATTCCCAATAAAAAAAAAATTGGTCATTTAGAGCATTTCCATTAAGTAATGTAGAGATGAAGATTGAAGAAAAATCCAGATTGGTCTCAATTTCTTACAGTAGAGTTTTTTCCTGTAGTACATACACACACTGTATATACTGTTTGCACATGCAATTTGTTTTACAGATAGAAGTCATGTGTTGCAAACTGTTTCTTTTATTTCATTGAATCTACCATAATAGTTAAAGCATCACACGGGAGAGAGAGAGAGAGAGAGAATAAGACATTCATCACAATAACAGACTCTAAAATATAATTTAAAAAATTCAAGTTTTCATTGTCTTTCATATCATGCCATAAAGAATTGTTATATTAGCAGTCAGAAATAGGCAGGCTAATATTATGGATTCAAATCAGTTGCATTGTTTGTCTGTGCAGCAGTGTGTGTGTGTGTGTGAACATGGAGGATGATTTAGTCTTCTTCTACATCATCAAAGGCCACGCCGGTCGCTATCAGCTTCCTGCAGACACACAGACCAACAGTTGGTTAATACGGTTATACTGGCTGCGTTCCAAATCGCATACTCTCTTCTTTTCTACATACTACAGCTGAACATAAAAATAATCTAGTTAGGATGCAGTAGGCACACAATTGGGACATACTTCTGATTTATTTCATCATAACATGGCGCCTCGATCTTGCCTCTTGCTTTTACATCCGTCTCATCCCCTCCCCGGTTGTTTTCATACGGAGGCTCCGTCGATGTGACGTCACTTCCGTGTGCACTGGATCGTGGGTCAGAATCGCCCCATAGCATGCTGATTTTAACACTAAAAATCTTGACCGGATGTAGTAGGGCATCCGGGTATTTTTTTAGCATGGTAATGAATCTGACCACAAGAACTGGGACATCCTAAATCTTTGTTCTACTATAATAAATAGCAGGTTCCAGGTTTAGAACACACCGTTTAGTTCCTGGGTTGATGAGTGAAGCTCCTACAAGACGCTTCTTCACCGGACCTGATGGAGAACCATTCTGCTGCCGGGGCTCAAACTCTGAGGAACAAATACCATCTCTGTAAGCTGCTCAACTGAACCAATGTCAGCATTACATTACATGTCATTTAGCAGACGCTTTTATCCAAGGCGACTTACAACTGGAGCACACAGTCATACACCGATAGCAGCAGCAGCTACCACGCAGGGTGCTGGCTAACTATCAGGAGACATTTTAGAGTTCAGTGTCTTGCTCAGGGACACTTGGGCTATCCACTTCGCCACAGCCCACCCCATCATCATCATCATCATTCACTACTGGTGGACTGGCTTATTCCACAGGTTACACTCTACAGATCACTACTTATGTTTGACAATTGATTTTTTTGTTGTGAATATATTTCTGGGGTATTTCTTTGGAAAGACAGAAATGGGGTAGAGGGGAATGACATGCAGAGAACGACCCGGGTTGGATTCTAACCCGGGTCTGCTGGGAAGATGACAAATAATTTTATAAGCACCATGGAACATAGGATATTTACATACAGTGTGTACTATTGTAAAAATAAATTTATGAGCAGGCCCGGATTAAGTGGAAAGATTACACTAGGCATACCGCATTTTTTGGGCCCCCTCCAAACGGATACTTTATGATTTGGTGAAAAAACTACATACATTTGAACTGCAACAAGATTATTATTCTCATTTATTTATTTAGGTATTTTCGTGCACCGTTCAGGCTTTGTTTCACTGTTTATGAAAATTGTTATATTGTAACAATATTTGAAAGCATAGCCCTATATATTTTAGGGATTCACCGAAAGTTCTGCCACCGAAATGGCAAAATAAATCATGTTCAGTTATATATATATATCAAATATTGACAAACTACTGATGAAACATTTGTTTAAGAGTTGCGTGTTTGTAAACGGGAGTAAAGAGAAACGTAACCATGTATGCAAGCTCACGTCTGTTTGTGAGCTCACTGCAGGAGCATTTCTGTAAGGTGTGTGCAGAGTCCAGCGTGGGAGCAATGTTTCCAACTGGATGAAAAACAGCGCAGTTTTATTCAGCATAAAGTTAAAACACTCGTACAAGCCTGATCTAAACACAAAAGCCTTGAGTGAGCGAAGCAGCGATTCACCTGGTGTGGAACTCTGTGGTGGGTAACGGCGAAATTCACAGTGAGACATCGCCGGTCTGAGACGCCGCAGAGAAAAACTCTGGTTTGACGACTAAAATAATAACTGGGGAGCAGAGCTGGCTCAAGCCTTCCCTGAGCCGAATTTGATTAGGGGCCCCCCTCTCCAATGTTATCGTGGCCAAATTATTGACTATTGTTAAATGTGATTCACACACCCAGTTCATCGCTAGTGCCTCCAAAGTCCAGCTCAGTGAAAATAGTAGCCAGCCGAGATCCTGAGTCTCCTAGGGGAGTCCGGGGGTATGCCCCCCCCCCGGGAGATTTTTTTACCTTTTTAAAGTGAAATGCATGAATTTGGTGCACTTTGAGTAGACTTAAAAAGGCAGTTGGCCGCGCAAATCGCAGGTTCCGTGCCGCGTGATCATATTGGGTCATATAGTGTCCACCGGCCGCCGCCCGCCCAGAGTAGCCTTCTCTACTCTGGGGATATGCTGGCGCTGGTGCTAACCGGTGCTGAGAGCACCAGTCTGCTGTGCTGATGGTGCTTTACCCAAGCTAACCGGTGCTAACTTGGTTCATAAAGCAAAACTGATAGCTGTACACAGCAGGCAACAGACACAGAGGCTATTCACAGAACGTATGGGAGCAAACTGTGACTATTATGTTTTCATCCATCTTAATTTCCTCTGTCAGTCGTCCCGAAGTGAGTGACGTCGGGAGGAGCTCAACGCTGATTGGCTATCGCGGCGCGGCAAAAAGTTCAATATTTTCAACTTCTGCGCCGCCCTAGCCGCGCCAGCCTGGTCAGGGCGCGAAATACATCGACTCGCCGCACGGCGGTGTGCAGTGTGTTCGTACCTTTACCTCTACTCTGCTCAATGCATCACTCTCTTCTGAAGTGTGGCAGCTCACAGTCAACTCAAATGATAAAGAGTCTGAGGGGACGTGATTGGATTTTGAAAAGTGAACTTCAACTGGTGATGCATCCCAGAGGGAATGCCCTTTCCTCCTGCCCCACAGGGACCACAATGCAAATAATCCTTCTGGCTTTTTTGTGTCATCCCCTGACTATTTATGTATTTTAATTAGGGCTGTCAAGCAGGCTCTGTGATTAATTAATCGCATACTTTTATACCTGTTTATAAACGGCTCTCTCTCTCTCTCTCTCTCTCTCTCTCTCTCTCTCTCTCTCTCTCTCTCTCTCTCTCTCTCTCTCTCTCTCTCTCTCTCTCTCTCTCTCTCTCTCTCTCTCTCTCTCCTTCGGGGCACTCGTGGTGTAGTGGTTAGAGCCCCAGCCGGGTTAGAATCCAGCCCGGGTCGTTCTCTGCATGTCATTCCCCTCTCTACCCCATTTCATCTCTCCAACTGTCTAATAACTAAATGAATATTCTTTAAAAAATTAAATTAAACAGTACCTGCGGGCCGCCGCTGGTGAATTTTCACTGGACTGACAGAGGGGGACACACCTGGAGGGAATGAAAAGCAAGAGTCAGCATCCATCCCATATAGTGACAGTGGGTTTAACTGAGCATCAGATCCCATTAGCTTCTACTCCACCCTCAATGAGGAACAACTACTACATACATGTACTGTGTGTGTGAAGGAGGCAACTACTACATACATGTACTGTGTGTGTGAAGGAGGCAACTACTACATACATGTACTGTGTGTGTGAAGGAGGCAACTACTACATACATGTACTGTGTGTGTGAGGGAGGCAACTACTACATACATGTACTGTGTGTGTGAAGGAGGCAACTACTACATACATGTACTGTGTGTGTGAGGGAGGCAACTACTACATACATGTACTGTGTGTGTGAGGGAGGCAACTACTACATACATGTACTGTGTGTGTGAAGGAGGCTCTCAGCCATGGTGAACAGCAGCCTCTTGAGTTCATGTGTGGCCTGCTGGCCCTCCAGTCTGTTCAGAGTCAGACCCTGGAGCTGTACACTGGAGTCTTTCACCAGCACACTCACATCCCCATTCACACAGGCTGACCTGATGGAGAGACACAGGAATACTCTGTTATCAAAAATGCTATGGTAATAATGTTATGATAGTCTGATGGTATGATGAACCTTAAGCAAAAATAGTTCACAGTTTCACAGTATTGAGATTACAGCTTTCAAATGTGTTATGATGGAAAATAATAGTGTTTCTAAGACCTTGTCTTTTTCAAACCGCTGTATACCTTGAAACTGGATACCGGCCCAATGCATACTATGTACTTGTATTTGTTTTCAATAACCTTTACTTAAAGGAGAAGTAAGCACAGTTCATAACACAGGTCTCCCAGTCAATTAGCTTTGCAGTAATTGACGGATAACATTTCGAGCATCCCGCTGGTTTTTATCCAATCAGGAGACAAAGCGCTATAAAGAGGCGTGTCTCTGTGAATGATGATAATCTGACGAAGACGGCAGTGTGTTCATGTGGTGGTGACGTAGGGACGAGGGAGGGGACTGCTAACTGCTAGTCACTGACAGGAAGTTAGTTAAAAGAACCATTTCACTGTGTGATATTTTCTTGTTAATATACGTGTTAAATCTCTCTATATTCATACAGCAATCACTTAAACAGTTCATAACACAGGTCTATCTATCTATCTATCTATCTATCTATCTATCTATCTATCTATCTATCTATCTATCTATCTATCTATCTATCTATCTATCTATCTATCTATCTATAACAGTATGCACTGTTCATAACACAGGTCTCCCAGTCATTTTTATCCAATCAGGAGACAGAGTGCTTTAAAGAGAAGGGTCTCTGTGCCTGTGAACGATGACTCGCTGCTCTCCATCGCGGCACTATCTGATGAAGACGGCTGTGTGTTCATATCATGTGGTGGTGACGTAGGGACGAGGGAGGGGACTGCTGTGTGTTCATGTGGTGGTGACGTAGGGACGAGGGAGGGGACTGCTGTGTGTTCATGTGGTGGTGACGTAGGGACGAGGGAGGGGACTGCTGTGTGTTCATGTGGTGGTGACGTAGGGACGAGGGAGGGGACGGCTGTGTGTTCATGTGGTGACGTAGGGACGAGGGAGGGGACTGCTGTGTGTTCATGTGGTGGTGACGTAGGGACGAGGGAGGGGACTGCTGTGTGTTCATGTGGTGGTGACGTAGGGACGAGGGAGGGGACTGCTGTGTGTTCATGTGGTGGTGACGTAGGGACGAGGGAGGGGACTGCTGTGTGTTCATGTGGTGGTGACGTAGGGACGAGGGAGGGGACTGCTGTGTGTTCATGTGGTGGTGACGTAGGGACGAGGGAGGGGACTGCTGTGTGTTCATGTGGTGGTGACGTAGGGACGAGGGAGGGGACTGCTAACTGCTAGCCACTGACAGGACGATAGCTAAAAGGACCAAATCACTGACTGAACCTTTAAGACTTGACTTGACACTTAGACTCTTTCTGACTTTATTTCTTCATGTCTTTCAACTTATATATAATTTTTCAGCAAGAAACTATTCAAACTTCTAAATATTGCACATATTTCATATAGCCTACATTGTGTGTATTCAACTCATTTCATATGACACTTTTTCAAGTTTGTCCAAGCCTTCATACTCAGCTATCAGTTTAGCGTTTTCAGCATCCAGTATTCATTTTTTTGTTAGTTAAGTTTATTACACTCTTAATGCAGAAGATTGACTCATGCTTATGTTTAGCATTTACACATTAGGAACACACATGAAAACACTCAAAGTTTCTATAATATAAAGTATGAAACGAAGACATTTCTCAATCAAATTTGTCTTTATTGATTCATTAAAAAGCAGGAAGTAGCAGAATAAGATTCAGAGCTCCAATATGTTATTAGCTGTTTAACATCTTATTATTAAAACAACTTTGGTTTGATTTTAATTTGACAGATTAATACATTGAACCCAAACAGCGTTGATTCATTCTGAAATGGAGAGTAATATAACTGTAAAGGAATAAATGTATTTGCTTTTTATATCGAAGAAAAAGAGAAAAGAGGTTCAATAAACCATCACCAAAATGATTTCACACCATTAGAACTGTTTGCACAGTCTGAGTATTACCTGGGGCTGAGATCACAGACGACCTCCGTATTATATTACGAGACTTCACCAGGTAAAACTAACTAGGGTGATGGATTCTTAACCTTTACTGATTAACACAGATGTACTCTTTGATGCCCTTATTGCCTTCGTTGAGATTTTTTTCAATCACGTTGACATCAGCCTTTTTATAAGCTGCTACAGCCTCTATCTGGAGAAGCAGCAGGATGCCCTTGATGGGTTTGACTCCTGGCTGCTTCTTGTACCACAGGTACACTTTGTAAGCTGATCCTGTGCCCTCATTGAGGTTCACACTCACAAGTTTGTACCCCCGCTGCTTATATTGCTGATATTCTGCATCATTGATGGAGACCTGCAGGTCGGTGATCGCATCGCTGGGATCGGTGGTCTGCCGGTACCAGATGTAGACATCCCGTCCTGCTGCTCCCCTGTTGGTATCTTCATCCAGACGGATGTAACCTTCCTGGAAGAGGGTGTGATCTAAACTAAAGGAATCGGTGGCGGTGACGTCACAGACATAGGTCTGCTCTGATCTCTTCACCAACATGGAGATCCAGTCTCCACCAGCAGTGCGGTTCAGATCACAGGCCAGCTCCTCCCAGCCGTCAGCAAACATCCGGGCGTCTTGCTCTGCATTGGTTGAGAAGGAAATGTCCTCTATGGGAGTATCGTACTCTGTGGAGCCTCTGAAGTACCACAGGTAGATGTAATCGCCGTGTGCTCCATAATTGAGATCCTTATTGATCTTGGTGTAGCCTGCATTGGTCAGGCCTCCGGCCATGGCATTGTCGTATGAGAGTTGAACCCTAGTGATTGGTTCCTGGGGGCCATCTGTCTTGTACCAGAGATAGACTTTATATCCGCTGGTTCCCTGGTTCAGATTAACATCGATTTTCTGAAAACCCTGTGCTTGGAGTTGAATCTCCTCAGCTGAACTAGTGGACACATCAAGGTTGGTGATGTAGTCGGCCATTGTGGAACCTGTGAACAACAAAGAAGAGCTTTAGAAAACAGGATAAACAAAGGAAGATGCCTGACTGTTAAGGCAAGACACAGCCTATCTTATTTCTGTCTTTTCAACAACATCAAAAGATGTAATGGATTAAAGGGGTAGTTCAGGATTTTAGACATAGGGCCTTATTCCCAAGTTAGCCTTGGTGTTCTTTATCAGTGGAGACAGTTTTCAACACATTTAATTCAGTCCTTCTAGTTGCAGAGTGCGCTCGTGCTAAGCTAGCGCACGGCATCGGGGGGATATCTAGCCTGCAACTAAAACAGTCTTACCCACTCCACAGTACACCCGAGGCCAATCAATTATAACGCCAGACTATCGATGTAAATGTCTGTGTTGATAGAATAATTTTAGAAATAAAACCAACCTCGCATATTGCATTTTGAGGGACTTTATTCCTTGTAGGCTGCGGCAGCGGCGGACTAATACCTAGGTTACAGGCTCTATAATAGTTTGTTTACCTGCTGCTGCCCGTACCTGTACGAGCCGGAATACACTGATGAAGAATTGAGAGGGATGCTCAAAGGGCAGAAAGAGAAAGAGCGTCTGTAGAGACAGCCCCCGCTGGAGCTGCAGCAGAGAACCGGGACAGAATGACGGTAGACTGGTGGCAGTGCAGTTTCAGTTTCTGTCCCACGCTGCTCTGTTTACTTTCTGCTGTAGTGATTCGGTTACACAGCAAAGTAAAAGTCCGCTGCTGCTAAGAAAGTAGTCCCTCAAAATGCGATAATTCATGCGATGCGAGGTTGGTTTTATTTCTAAAATTATTCTATCAACACAGACATTTACATCGATAGTCTGGCGTTATAATTGATTGGCCTCGGGTGTACTGTGGAGTGGGTAAGACTGTTTTAGTTGCAGGCTAGATATCCCCCCGATGCCGTGCGCTAGCTTAGCACGAGCGCACTCTGCAACTAGAAGGACTGAATTAAATGTGTTGAAAACTGTCTCCAATGATAAAGAACACCAAGGCTAACTTGGGAATAAGGCCCTATGTCTAAAATCCTGAACTACCCCTTTAAGATCTGGAATAGAAGAATATATTGTCCAGAGATGAATGTGAATTAATAATAATAAAAATATTCTGAAATACTTACGTGTGCTGAAGCTGACAGTGATTGACAGGCAGGAAGGTGAAGTCAACTGATGTGCTGAGTTCTGATGTTCCTACCCAGAGTCCGCTGCCTTTATACAGAGACCTGGTTGTTACATCACCACTTCTGTGGAATTCTATGGTCAGTCCTTCCCACTTTCAACCTGACACAGTTGGGCAAGTTTGGCACCACTTCACAAGAAGTATGAATCAAGACAAAAAAGAGAAAAACATGAACACCCACACCCACACACACACACACACACACACACACACACACACACACACACACAAAAAAAAAAACACTCACTCACTCACTCACTCACTCACTCACTCACTCACTCACTCACTCACACACACACACACACACACACACACACACACACACACACACACACACACACACACACACACGTTTGTACATGCTGTACCTGTGAGGACATTCATTGACATAGTGCATTCCCTAGCCCCTTACCCTAACCCTAACCATCAAAACTAAATGCCTCAGCCCAACCCTTACACTAACCCTAACATAAACCTAATTCATACCTGAACCTTAAAACCTAGTGTTAACCCTCAAACAGCCCTTTAAAGGCCTGTCCCAAAGTGAGAACTGGACAAAATGTCCTCTGTCTGTCTAAAACTCAAATTGAGTCTCATAAAAACACACACACACACACACACACACACACACACACACACACACACACACATACATACACACACACACACACACACACACACACACACACACACACACACACACACACACACACACACACACACACACACACACACACAAGTTGTCAATAAGTATTTTGACAGTGATGTACAATGGCTGGAATTGTATACAGCCTAATTAAAACAGTTACAGGTAGAGTTCGGCAGATTTAAGATAATATGTTTGAACTAGAAATGCAATTCCTGAAGAAATTGCGGTGTGAATGCTGAGCTGAAGCTGATGCTGAATAAGCTTCACTGCTGAATGTTGATAAAGAACGAAGATGAAGATGAATATAATATTGGAGTCAATTAGGCATGAGGCATCGTTCTGATTAATCATCATCATCATGGCTGATTCATTTGAAAACTGCTTTTTTTTAAAAGGTTGAATTTTAACAATGAAAGAGAGCTGAATATTTGGTCGAAGAAATGAACTTTGTAGGATGAATTATCAGTGAGCTGGAAGTGTTTTGTGGATTTCCCTATTCATTCCTTATGGGGATTTTTGGTGAAATAAACCTTTAATTTTATGAAAAAATAGTGAATTATGGAAATGTGCTCCTGTGCAAGACAAACATGGAAAACTTTGAATGGAGTTTCTACGATGAAGTATGAACGAGTAGGAGGAATCATAATTTTGTATGAAATATAAATTTCATAAAAAGTTGATTTTCTTTGAACTTATGGATTTTATGAAAAAACTGTATAGAAGAATTGTTGTCTGGAATGAGCTGAACATATAGACGTTAGAATGGAGTTTCTAGGATGAATTTTCAGGGAGAAGAAGAGATTTGAAACTTTTCATAATTTTGGTTAAATTGTTTATTAATTATGAAGTTATGGACTTTTTTGAAAATTTTGGATGAAAGCAAGCATGTGGAAAATGGGCTGAATATGGAGATGTTTGAACCAAGTTTGTGGAATGAAGCATGTTGAAGATATGGCCCGGCGTGAATTTGGCGGATGATAATGCTGTGAATGCTTCCAGCTTCCAACATTCACACTAACCATGAATTATGGAAATGTGCTCCTGTGCAAGACAAACATGGAAAACTTTGAATGGAGTTTCTACGATGAAGTATGAACAATTAGTTAAAGGATATGAAGGAATTTACTTTAATTTGTTGCTGTAAGTTGTTCCAGGAGTCAGGGGCACTGAAAGCTGTCTTTCCCTGCTCAGACTTGGCTTGTGCATATTTAGAACCCCCTGGGCTTGCAGGACTAGCCTGGTGCTACCAGACCATCATACTTCATTTCATTTGTACAGAAGGTCTGGAATCGCTCAATTGACAAACGTTAACTCACTGAAGGCAGGTGTCTGTTGAAGTTTAAAACTATTGGATCTGCCCAGTGCCACTCTGGATCTGCCAACCAATCGCATAACGTTTGGTCGTGACGTTATGTCATGCGCCGGCTTCTGAGCCACGCCCTCTGTTCGCTGATTGCACAGGTAAAACTTTACCGGAGAAAACCTGCGAATATACCGCGGACCCAGACTGACTACTGAAGGGAAATTACACAATCAATCATCAATATTAGCATGCTATTTAGCCAAATTGGTTGGCCTATTTTTTTTTTAGTGTAATTGTTTCAGAGTTTATATTGACAAACTGAATTGCTTGTTGAACTGCGATCCTACCTATTCGTTCTTTTGTTTGCCAAAACAATGACATTGAAAAATACACTTTTTTTTTTCAGAAGCTTTTTTATTTTTATTTTCATGTGTCTAGATGAACTGTAGTGAATCATACATACATACATACATCATACATCTTCAACCGCTTATCCGAAATCGGGTCGCGGGGGCAGCAGCTTGAGCAGGGAACCCCAAACTTCTCTTTCCCGGGCCACAATCTTTCACAAAAAAAATCTGTCTGAAACTTGTAAAGTCAAAAACCATCCAAAGTACTGAATACAGCTGTGTTTTGCATAAAGCACATCTGTGTGTTGTTGCTGCTAGGAAAGAGTAATTCAAAGGTGCATGTGTGTATTGTGTTGATGCTAAAAACTGTTTTGAAATGGGATTGTTAGGTTTTGTTTCAAGAGTTTCATTTTTAGAATAACTGAGATCAGCCCGGATGCTACATCCATTTTATATTCAGTCTATGATTCTCAAACATGAATGCCGTTAAAACTAATAGTCGTGCATCCCTCACTGCTGCTCCACTGTGACGAGTCACGTTTTCACTGCTCTTGATAAATCAATCAAATGCCATTTCTCTCATTAGAGCAGATTCTGCCAAGAGGGTCACTGCATGTTAACACTAACAGTCATCCTATGTTAATAAAGGTTCAGTAAGCGGAATGGTCAGTTTAGAAAAACGGGACGGGTGGCAACACTATGACTGAGAGATCGGCTTTATGAAACGTGCACATTATGTAAGTGATCACTGTACGAATAAAGAGCGATTTAACACTTATATTAACATATATAAATCACTTACTTTCCATCCTGCCGTGCACCATCAACCATGCCATGTTCAAAGTCACCTAAACCCCCTTTCTTCCCCATTCTGATGCTCGGTTTGACTTAAGTACATTGTCTTGACCACGTTTAAATGCCTAAATGCATTAAATTGCTGCCCTGTGATTGGCTGATTAGCTTTTTGTTTTTATAAGCCATTGAACAGGTGTACCTAATAAAGTGGCCGGTGAGTGTGAAAGGTACGTGTAAAAATGCCTATTTATGAAGGAAAAAAGACCATGGATAAAGGTGTAAAAATCCGGGATCTAGGCCTCAATATTTATTTGAGTAAATTGACAAGGCATGTTCACAGGACAGGAAAGCAGGAAGAAGAGACGTCCTTCCCTAAAACACAGTATTATATTGTCTAACATGTCTACTGATTGGTTAAATCTTGTAGTCAGGCAGATTTCAGGGTCCTCCTCTTGTTTTCTCCTGGCCGAAACCAGAGATCATCGAAGTTGACCTCCCCAAGCCTTGAGAAGTTACCCAGACTTTGTTCTAGCATTTCCTCTGCCTTAGGAATGTTGCTATCTCATGGGACATCAGCTTCAGTTTTATGGCTAGTGTCTGACTATTGGTGTCCAAGCACCAAGGAAATAGTAAGAACATTTATTCAAGTCAAATGTGAAGAATATATCAATTGTTTAAATGATTATATACTGGTAAATGCCAATTAATAAGGGGGGGGGCATAATATCATTAAAATTGGAGTTATTTTTCCTATCAAAACCCTCAATAAATACGTTTCTAACGTATTTCTAACTAGGAAAAATATAGTATGGGACCAAGCACTACACGCTCAGTCTGCTCGTAAATCATCTACACACCATTGGGTAAACACTAAAAACCAGACCCTCAATATGTGCTAGTTAACCAACAAAAGTAATCACCAATATAGACAACAATGAAAGGAAAATCCGTGAGTGAAACATTATACTCAGTTTTACATTTACCAGAGTAAAAACAATACTAAACAGTTTAATTACACATTCTAATCCTTCTTGACTAGTGGTATTAGTTAATCGGCACAGTACCTAGAATGGGTCTAAAAAACAGACAGATGACATCATCCATATCAGGCATTAATGTATCATTTCGTAATTTATCATTTTATCCAGTCTCAATTTGTTTACAAAAATCATAAAACACCAAGTCCATGGTGGGTGTTAACAGTAATTAATCTCAGTTCTGGAAGTAAAAGGGAAACACAATATTAGACAATACATTGATTTCCAAATGACTAATACAAAAGCACCTAGAAGCTTTCACTTCAGGGGTCCAGAGTCAAACACAAAGGGTGATTTATTCGTCAATGTCAAAAACCCATATAGGTGATCAAGGGTCATTGGCTCTGAGAGCACAGCCAGAGCATACTGCACATTTACTTTAAGATTGGGGTCTTATCAAAACAGGGCAGGACACTTAATCAGTGATGACATTTCTTAACAAAAAAATTGGTTACGGCTTTTGTCTTTGTAGACAATTAGTTTTAACTTATCCGGTTTTAGAGCCAACAGTTGGTTGCAATTTATTTACTTAACTATCCTCTTCTCAATTGAGAGGTCGGTGGAGGAAGGTGCACAATGTGAGTGGTGTCTTAATGCTCCAGACTTTCAAATTTACTTATAAGTACGTTCAATTTACTGCGTACTCGTTTCACCACTTGGGTCAAAGCTCACCCTCTCTGTGAATGTGAACTTTGACCCGCACTTACTCTCCTCTGGAGTCTTGCTAGTTGCTCCTGGCACAGCAGGCTGCAACACAAAGCTTGAGACAAACAATTAGTATAGACAAACAATTAGCACAGTTACAGACATCAGAAGAAGGTTCGCGACCTCCCTCTCCTCATGTCCTTGGCTTTAGCTATTCATGTGTTGTGTTGTGTGAGAGTCTGTATGTGTATGTGTCGCTCCTGGAGATGTTGTCATTGATATGGGCAGCGGGGTGTCAGTTAGCTTACATAACCTATATAAAACTCAATTAAACAATAATAAAAACTGAAAAAGAAAAACTTAACTTTTTGAAGTCCCTCAATTGGAACTGACTAAAGTCCCTTAATTGGAGCAAATCAAGTCCCTCTTTTTGGACACACGTAACTATATAAACCTTAATGATACCAAAAAAGAATAAAAGTAAATCAACCTGTGGATTTATTCAAAAACATAAACATAAAGCTGCAAATACTAACTAAATTTACCAATGTACTTTACTGGCATTAATTTTAACCTAGCATCTAATCACTATGTAATTTGTAATGGCACAAGGGCAATAACTAAATAAGGTTCAAATAAACTAATCACTGTCAGAATAGAGCTAAATTCAAAAGGGAAACACAGGGCCAAATAATAAAATAAAACAAAAGGAAATAAAATAAAACAAAATAAATCCGGGGGAGAGACGGTGGGGCCTGGCAATAGACCAGCAACTCTAGAATGTCATTGTGTTTGAGCAGGCAACAAGTGGTTCTGCATTGTTGTGGGCAGAACTGGCCTGTGGCAGGCACAGGGGATTCATCAGTCTTCCTCTTGTGATTCACTTTTCACTTGTATCGTATTAGTCCATGTCATCCACATCGCTGGCTGTGGGATATTGATCACGTAGCACTTTTCATAGTTCGTTGTGAAACACACACAGTGAGGTGTTTTCAGAGCTCTCTGATCCTCGCACAGAGAGAGAGTCACTTGTGTCTGTAGACGTCTGTGTCTTGTGGCTGGAGGCCAGATGGGTTCAATGTCTGTGACAGTGGTCAGGGTTGATTTAGAAGTGGTCAGGCACCCAGAGGATTCTTCCTCTTTTTCTTTCAGATGCTCCACAGTTCTTTGCAAATCATTATCAGTATCCTATCCATCGGTGGAGGTCACAGTGTCATTAATCATATGAGGGGAAAGCATTTAGCTGTTCAGTCTTTGCTCAATGTATCTATAAGATCCTTAGGCAGGTCAGGCAGGAATGTGCACAGCAAGGAATGTCCGGGGGAGGGAAAGGTTAGGGATCATCCTGCTTGTCCTCCTCCATGTTTGAGGACTGTTTATCTTGTGGCAGGTCAAGGGAATGAATGAGGCTTTTGCCAGGTGGAAAGTATCCAAACAAAGAAATAAAATAAAAATACAAGTGTTCCCCTTGAATTAGAATTATTAATTAACTATAGAGAAACTAATCAGCCTAAAACTAAGTTATACTTTGCAATTGCTCTATTCGTGAAACATGCATTTTGAGAGTTACCAGGAGAAGTTATAATCATCAGGGCCTTTTCAGCCAGGGCCCACAGCTGTGGGGGTGCAACATTTCTGGCCTTGTGTGATGGGAAGACCCTAGCAGGGACGAGGCACACACAGGGACTGAGTGTGTCTAACACACAGGGACTGAGTGTGTCTAACTAACTTTTCCCTCTTTTTTATTTTCAAAAGAAAATAAACAAAAGTTTCCGAACCCACCTTTAATGTTCACACATCAAAAGTGAGTCTAACAAACCCAGACATGAATGCGTCTGTGGAGTACCTTTAATTTGAGATATTAGAACGCTTTAAAGGAAAACAAAAAATAAACAAAAACAAAACAAGCAACTTAGTGCACCTTTAATTTTACCTATCTTCTTTATCTACTGTCAGGGCCTATTGCCTGAAATGTCACAAAGGGCGTATTTAACCTTATTAAGATGAAAGGGGGGACCTTTAAGCAGACCTAGTTTTTACCTAACAACATTTCAGTGTACACCTTTAATGCTACAGAGCTTGGGGCAGATTTTTTCAAGAAGAACCCTCACAAGTGCGGTTCAGAACTATAACTACATTAGTGTCACATATGAAAAGGACACAATCGAAATAATTCTAAGGGATTATACACTTAATTTAAACCTTTTAATCTGATAACGGGCATTAGCCCTGCCAATAGTGTTACTTTTGCGCATTTCAACTGAGAACAACTCGCAGGCTCCGTGTGTGTGTGTGTGTTGTGTGTGTGTGTGTGTGTGTGTGTGTGTGTGTGTGTGTGTGTGTGTGTGTGTGTGTGTGTGTGTGTGTGTGTGTGTGTGTGTGTTTGGTGTAGTTAGCTGTTAGACCATTTAAGGTATTTACCTGCAGACACAGAGACGTACAGTTAGTGACATGCTGGTGAGAAGCAGAAGAGTATGTTAAGATGGTTTCCGTAAGTAAAATCACTGCAATAGCAGCACTTTTAACTACGGAAAGCCATACTCAATACAGAGGTCGCATCAACAAAAATGTTCCCTAAAACGAACTAAAAAACTAATCAACACTGCCAACGTTTGCGCCTAAGCAAATCTATTTTTTAACGCACCCGGCCATCCCACAGTGTCCATACATACTTGGATGCAGTCACACTGTCGTGACATGCGACTTGGAACACAAATCTAAATTTACTAGTACTTTAAAACACAAAGCCAATCCCACCCATTACATAAACACGCTCTTTCAGCCTTTCCCTCCAACATTGACAAATAAGGTCTACCGGACTCAATTACCTATGAAAAAAATATAGGTTTTGTCAAAGGGGAAAAATCTGAGAGGCAGCACGAGAGATTTGTTATAGCTTTGCCCAGGCCGCTATAAGGGAACCGTACCTCTTGTATAAACACTATTCAGAGCTACTATTCAGTGCTGTGCGTTGGACCCTAGCCCCTTTTTACATAACAGCCTTCGGATATCTAAATATATGAGGTTCATTCACGCCAACAATGCGGAGTAGAGACCCATAGTTAAATCAAGTTTCCAATCATCTATCGTTACCACCTTATGGTGTGATAACGAAGGCAGTTTATCGTACCCAAAAATGATATACAGTTTAATCAATTATCAAAAACGTACTATAATGGCCCTCTGCATTAGGGAAAATATAAATAAGCCAGCATTTCACACAGGAAAGGAAGAAAACACAAATAGAGTAAGGGAAAAGAGGTAGTTACTTACTTGCCTTGTCAATTTCCTCAGACAAAAATAAAGAGTCTATACTTACTAAACATAAACAAAAATCTACAGAATTCGAGGTTATGAAAACAGAACAAACAACCACTCAATAAAATTTGAAATAGCCAATTTCAGAAACTTAGGTTTATACAACAGGCGTTTCTGCTCACCTCTTTGATTTTCCATGGAGATTGAGTGACCGAGTTCGGAGTCCAGACAGACCGCTGACCATTCAAAACCTTCTAAAGGCCTACTTCGTTTTGTTATAAATTAAATTAACCCCTTCAAGGCATCACGTCAGGGTCACCACTTGAAAGGTACGTGTAAAAATGCCTATTTATGAAGGAAAAAAGACCATGGAGAAAGGTGTAAAAATCCGGGATCTAGGCCTCATATTTATTTGAGTAAATTGACAAGGCATGTTCACAGGACAGGAAAGCAGGAAGAAGAGACGTCCTTCCCTAAAACACAGTATTATATTGTCTAACATGTCTACTGATTGGTTAAATCTTGTAGTCAGGCAGATTTCAGGGTCCTCCTCTTGTTTTCTCCTGGCCGAAACCAGAGATCATGGAAGTTGACCTCCCCAAGCCTTGAGAAGTTACCCAGACTTTGTTCTAACATTTCCTCTGCCTTAGGAATGTTGCTATCTCATGGGACATCAGCTTCAGTTTTATGGCTAGTGTCTGACTATTGGTGTCCAAGCACCAAGGAAATAGTAAGAACATTTATTCAAGTCAAATGTGAAGAATATATCAATTGTTTAAATGATTATATACTGGTAAATGCCAATTAATAAGGGGGGGGGGGCATAATATCATTAAAATTGGAGTTATTTTTCCTATCAAGTGTATATAAATCACTTACTTCACCTTTAAACAAGGATTTTTTTTAATAAGCTGTTGCACTCTTTAACCTTCAACTCATATTTTACTTGATAAAATAAAGACAATAAATGCACTCCTATGTGTTGTAGTGTTTTACAGTATCTGTAGCTATTAATATGATGCTCATCATTTTCAAGACATATTTTTCCGGACTCATTTTGGATCATTTCCATTAACTTGGTCTAGGCCTAGAAGTCTGTGCATCTGCACTGACTTCTAGGCCTAGACCAAGTTTTTATTTGTGTATTCCTTTTCCCTTTTTTTGTGGACATATTATTTGAAGCAAATGAATTCATGAGAAAGAACTGTAAATGTTCATACTGATCTGTAGCTGCTTAGTAATCTTCGTTAGCTTATTTCACTTTTTTTCTTCTTAAATTATCATTAATTTTTACTCTTTCTTTTTTTACTTTCATTCTTCTCTTGTTTCCACTTTTCTTTACTCACTAAATGTTTCTTTGTGGTTTTGTCACAAACTGATAAATAAAACGTTTTTAAAGTAAAGAAAAACCATGCAAACCCCAGTTCACCTCTCAATGCACTTTGCATTCCTATGAAATGTTTCTACAGGAAGAAATACTGAAACAGTAACAAGATTGATCCCAAGACATGTTCTATCAGTGCATTAATAGATAATCCATGGCCTTAAGGTGAGAACACACCGGGCGCGTTGGCGCTTTGGGCCAAAGCGACCAACGCGCCCGATCTGGCGCTTGGTCATTTTGTGTCAAAAAATGGTCCAACGCGCCACCAAACAGCTAGTCTCTCCCCCCGATATATTTATTCCCCTAATCAACCATGGCTGCGATCAGATCCGACCCGACACAAAAGCGTTCATGTCCGCACAAAAACAACAACACGGCCAACAATTGTGCCAAAAGACAAATAAACAGCAAGTGAACGGAACAAATAGCCTTAAAACAGCATTGAAGATTCACGCCACTCGGAAATGAACACAAACAGCAAGGCAGCAGCACCATACCAAACACATTTACAGCAGCATTGTGCGCAGGGCAGTAGAAAATAAAGGCAAGTAGCCTACATTACATGGCTGTGACGGGACCGTGGCTGGCGTAGATATAGGCATAAACACCGGTGCTTCGCTGTAGCCTACTCGTTGTGAAAGTTCCCCGGACTTCAGCCGTTATGTTTGGGTTCATTATATGGCGGTGGTGGCCGCACACAGCCGGGTGAGTTAGCTAACGCTATCCGACCGGTGCTAACTTGGTTTATCGGCTTAAGCACAGCCACACATATTCACTGAATTAACCAGGAAGCCCATTCTCCTGGCTCACTTTCCCCACCCCGAGCGGCTTCATATCACCAGCCAGCCGCAAATACATTTCCTCCACGGTGTTTCGCACACACAGCGGTGATAATTTGCTCCTCCATCTTGTCTGAGATTTTTCTGTCCTCCGGCTCTCTGACAGTGACGTAGGCTCAAGCTCACCGCTGATTGGCCAACGCGGCTAAACGTCTCGCGCCGGAGCGTTGAAAGTTCAATATTTTCATCTTTTTTTGACGCTTTGCCGGCGCGGTGAAGCTTTGGCGACGCTTTGCCGGCGCGGTGACGCTTTGGCAACGCGCCCAAACCGCCAAAAGCAACGCTTTGCCGCGGCCAACGGATCATCGCGCCTAAACCAATGGTTCCCTATGCAAAAATAGGATTTTTCAACGCGGCCACCACACCCAACGCGCCCGGTGTGTTCTCACCTTTAGTTTCATGCTTCATGATAACACGGGCCTGGGTGATTTTCCGTTGTATTTTCATATTCATCGTTGTTTGTTTAGCTTGAAGCGGTTACTGATAACACCAAACAAATGAAAACACACAGGTGACACTAAGCATTGGGGACGCATTACATTCACCACACCCACGCTTATTTAACCTGGCACAAGAATTGATTTCTATTGCGAAATGTTTTACTCTGTATTGGATGCAGTTAGAATAACTGAGATCAGCCCGGATGCTACATCCATTTTATATTCAGTCTATGAATCTCAAACATGAATGCCGTTAAAACTAATAGTCGTGCATCCCTCACTGCTGCTCCACTGTGACGAGTCACGTTTTCACTGCTCTTGCTAAATCAATCAAATGCCATTTCTCTCATTAGAGCAGATTCTGCCAAGAGGGTCACTGCATGTTAACACTAACAGTCATCCTATGTTAATAAAGGTTCAGTAAGCAGAATGGTTCTTTTAGCTAACTTCCTGTCAGTTACTGCAGTTAGCAGTCCCCTCGCTCGTCCCCACGTCACCACATTAATGCACTGCGGTCTTCAAGCAGCGAGTTATCTAGCATCATCTCATATAAGTAAGTGTGATAATACATGATAAAAACCATCAGAACAGACATTGGGAAGGATTTTTACCTGCTCCGCCATTGTAGGCGCATAAACATTCACCCATCTGTCGCTCTGTGCGTGCACCGGCAGTGAGACGGGTGCCGGTTTGTAGCGTTCTCTCTTGTGATTGGATATCAGTTTCGGGATCCCCGAAAAGTTTATTTGCCGATTACATGCAGAGCAGCAGACTGAGAGATCGGCTTTATGAAACTCGCACATTATGTAAGTGATCACTGTATGAATAAAGAGCGATTTAACACTTATATTAACATATATAAATCACTTACTTCACCTTTAAACAAGGATTTTTTTTTACAAGCTGTTGCACTCTGAGTTAACCTTCAACTCATATTTTACTTGATAAAATAAAGACAATAAATGCACTCCTATGTGTTGTAGTGTTTTACAGTATCTGCAGCTATTAATATGATGCTCATCATTTTCAAGACATATTTTTCCGGACTCATTTTGGATCATTTCCATTAACTTGGTCTAGGCCTAGAAGTCTGTGCATCTGCACTGTCAAGTTATGCGCTGTTTTAGTGTAGACCACAGCTGTGCCCAAACTTGAAAAGGGCTGATCAACTCTTGAAGGACACGATGGACAACTCAATTCTCTTCATCTTCAGTTTATTTTATTTTAGGCAAATGGAGATGAATGGGGTCTGACCGAATAGGTGACCCAATAGTGACCGAATAGGTGACAGAATAGGTTATTAACCTAGGGTACACAGAAAACAAAGTATTAATTACAGATCATTCCAGTACACATGTCTTAATGTAAAGAATAAATTATAATAATACTGTTAATTTTACTTCATAAATAAACTTATTCAGATTAATGTAACTCAAATCAACCCAAAAGGGTTAATAATTTAAGTAACAAAGTTACACCAAAAGGTTACAATCATTATCATCACTCTCATCATCATCATGATAAGAGTAACATTAACAAAACATGAGTACCAAAGTACAAATATACTGAATTAAACATTGCATCCCCAAATATACATAATCAAACATTTGAGAAGCATGGCTTCTTTTTACTGGCAAGTCCATGAGAAGGTGGAAACTTGTACTTTACCAGTGGTGTCTTCAGTCATTGTTCATGAGCTGTGGCTGTGAGGTGTCTACAGGAGCAGGCAAGAGGGCTGACTGAGCTAGCTACAAACATTTATCACCATGCTTCCTGCATGGGTGCACCGGTGATTGTGCTCCCTCAGGCACTTCCTTCCTCTTGCCTGGGGTTGTTTGCCCCCTGCAGGTTTGGAGTGTCAGTGTTGTGGCTCTTTCCACAGTGAAGCCGGTTTTGACGAAACACCTCCCACTTGACCTCCTGGTTGTACAACCCAAGGAGGTCACACCAGCTCTGTGATGCATTGGATTCAGTCGTTCTCTTCCACACTTTGAGCTTCACTTTTTCCCTCACCTCATCCTTCACTTCATAGGGTCCAAATAAGTCCACTGTTGTGTACTCAAATGGATTGGCCGGTGTTATTCGCTCTGGCGAGAGGTCACTCATGATCTGGCGCCATCTTCTGGCCTTGGCTTTTCTGCATGCCACACAGTTGTCAACACTCTTCTGGGCTATTTTCCGGCCTTTTACCACGCAGGCTTCCCTTCTCATCCGGAGGAGTGTACCTGCAATTTCTTCATGATTCACACTGTGAGCTTCTTGAGCAAGAAGAGTGGATATCCATGATGTGTAAGGCAAGATTGGTACTGCACTTTTTCCATCATTAAAGATTTGGAATCTTCCTCCACAGAGCAAAAGTCCAGTGTTTCCATCTTTGACAACAGCAAGTCTGCTGAGAGTTGTGTCTGGAAAAGTTACCTCCTCTTGAGCTGAAGAAATCCTCTCCCTCTTTGGCTTATTTGTGACAGAAGTTCCGGCCAGCACTTTTTTCCACTCTGTGGCAGCTCTCCACACCCAGGCAATGATTCTGGTCAGCTTGGTTAAACTGCTGAATTTGCTGATGTCAAGGATTTTTCTCACTGCCAAACCAGCAGGTGGTCTCCGGGCCTAGATGTGTACACCTCCAGTGGGGCTGCTTTGCAGGTCCTTGGTTTGGTCAGTTTTACCTTGAGCAGAATTTGGAGCCAGTGGAACTGCAGTGGCAGATGGGGCTTTTTGGTTTCTCCTCACCTGTGCTCGGGTCAGTGCTGCTGTAAAACATTTCCTTTGGAGCTTGTTTAAACTTTCTTTGGTGCATGCAGCGACATCTTTGGCTGACTTTGTCGGCCACTCATCCACAGGTTGTGTCAGATTTTTTTCCTTTCCGACATATCTCCTGAGCGTTGCAGCAAAGACAGCACCACTTACCTCAGCTTTCACTGGTTCTCCTTTTTGGTCAAGTGGTGTGAGCTGAGTGGTTTTGCTTCTAGTCAGTGGGTTTGGAGTTTTTTCTCTTGCCTCTTCTCCAGGAGGATTTTGGCTGATTCTCATCTTCTTTTTTCTCTTTGAAAAGTTGATTGAAGTCATGAGATACAGTTTGTCAGATTTGACCAGGTACCCAACTCCAAGGGCTTTGTTGTCTCCTTCTCTCACCTGATTGGGAAGAATGAAGACTTGATTCAATGTTTCCGGATGTTGTGATGCTTGTGTCTGCCTCCCACTTTGGCCTGACCGGACCCACGGCTTGAGGAAGAATCCACCTGCTCTCAGGATCTCTTCGACTGCATTGGTGGTTTTGTCTAGCTTGTCCAGGTCATTATGGGATGCATTTCTGTTATTGGGCAGGGAATCTTCAATCCCGGGGTATTTTGCGTCCCAATGAGCCTCCTGACTGTGTGCATCCTTTTTCACGTAGGTGAGGCCTCGTCTGATAATCTCCAGATCTTTCTCCTCACTCAGTGTCATGTCTTTACCTCCCGGTTGACAGTTACCAAATCTGCATCCTCCACACATGGGTTCGCAGGCTGCTCCAGAAACCGTGCTTTTGGTTTCAGCCTTGATCTCTTGTATCTCAGCGATTTCTTGATACTTAACCGCTGTGGTCCTCATCGATCGTGCAAAGTGAGTCTCAGAGTTGTGTAGGGCCATGTCCACCACTTCAAAGAGATCTGGATGTGCTCCGCCGACGGTCTTTCCTAAAGGGCTCTCCCACAGGACGAGATCTCCTACAACCTTTACTCTTTGTGGGGCCAGTCTTCCTTCACGGTGGCTGATGAGAAGCTCCACGTGCTCTGGTCTGTGAAGGTCCTCTAGGGTGGTGTCAGGGAAGAACTTCTTGAGTTGCTGTGGTTTGATGACTCTGTGCACTTTTGCAATTTCATCCAAGCCATAACAGATCAGTTCATGAGCTCTCTCCGTGCCTCTTGGTGTCTTGACTCTTACCCTGAGTAAGTATCTTTTGGTCTTTACCTTCATGGCCATGCCTCCGACTCCATGGACGACAAGTGTGATCTTTTCACTTCGTAGTTTCAGTCTTCTGGCAGCTCTGTGAGTGATGTAGTTGGTGTCTGATGCTAAGTCAATGAGTGTTCCAATCTTCTGCCCCGCATTGGTGGTTACATCAAGAAGCATTAGAATAACTGGTAACTCACATGTGTTTGAGTCCATCACTCCAGGTAGGTTTTTTCCAGTGCAGTGTGATTTTGCAGCCATGTTGGTGAAAGCTTGCCTGAATTTGTCTGCCAGGTCTGGGCGGAGCTCAGATATTAATTTATCTTGTTCCTCTGTGAGTGTTTGCCTTCTGGTGCTGGGTTTTCCCACCTTTTCAGATTCTTTCCCCTTAAATCCTCCTTTCAGGCAGAGAAAGAAATGGTGGTCTGAAGAGCTTCCTCTCTGGCAGTCTCTGTTCCTGCACAGGTAAGTGTCTGTACATTCCTCATCCCCTTCATGACACATGAGGCATCTTCTGCATGCTCCTAGCTTTTCAACGGCCTTTAGCTTTTCACCAGGCTTTAATTCTTTGAACTGCTTGCAAAAGAAAATCTTCTCACTGTGCCTTTCATCTCCACAGACAACACATCCTCCTCTTCTTGTGGACCTTGTGGAGGCAAACTTCTTCTCTAGGTAGGTAGGTTTCTTCTCCGGTCTTTCACCTACACCCAGTTGGTCTAGTCTCTCTAGAATGTCCTCTTGAGTCTTTAAGAATGTGAGGAGGCTATCGAAGTGATTGTCAGGTGTGACACTGTTTCCTGGATTGACCATGAATGTCAGCCAGTCCCTCTTCATATGGTCGGGCAGTTTGCTCTCTATGGATCTGACCACTAGGGGATTCTTGATGGCTCCAGTGCTTTCAAGCTCGGTGAGGTCGTTCAGGGCCTTTTCCACAGCTTGAATTAGGTCAATTACCTTCCTCGGCTGGTATGACTTCAAGGGAGGGATCCTCTCCAGGTCCTCGATTATTTCCAAGGCAATTGCTGTCTTGTTCCCGTACCTGTTTTGAAGCACTCTGAATATGTCTTCAGCAGTGTTGTATGTGGGCAGCCGCAGGTCTCTGCATATCCTCTCGTCCACACTGTCAAGGAGTTGGAACTTCTTTGCCTCCACTGAGCCTGTCGGCTCTCCCTGCTTTTGCAGGCTCTCCCAGTCTTTCCTCCATCTGTGGAAACTCCTCTTGAATCCAGTGAATGTCGGTAGACTGGTTGGCTTAATTCTTACCACTCTTTGTGGAACCGGCTGTGGAACTGCGATCAGTTGAGGCTCTGATCCACTTCTCTCCTCTTCTGCAATTCTTTGTGCGGTGAGGAATTCTGCTCTTCTGGCCTCAAGGTTGCTGCCGAATGATCTCAGGTCCTTTAATCTGCCTTTTAGGTCTGCTGTCTGATCATGTGGAATCCACTTTTCCCAGTCCTTCAGGCTCGCTATTGCTTCATGGATTAGCCTCTCCACTCCTCTCAGCTGCAGATCATAGCCGTCTCTATTGATGGCAGTGACAGGGCTTGCCTGGGCTCTGTCACAGGCTTTTTCAGCTTCTTCAATTGCAGAGTAAACCTCCTCTTGACCGTATCTTGGCCAGAGGTTGGATTGGACTGCTTCACGGATGTCCCCCAGCCTTGCGTCACACTCTTCTATTGTCCTTTCAAGCTCAGCCTGCTGGTGCATGTCAAGCTTGACCTCTTCACCATCCTCAGTTCCTGCCTCAGCATCTGCCAGTAGGCCGGCCCTGTAGTCATCATTCGTATCGCTGACACCCCTTGCCAGGGAACTGAGCTTGTAGAACTCCTCTCGTAGTTCATGTTCGACCAGGCTCTCTGCAGCTCTGCTCAGGTAGTTCGCCTGTTTGGTGAAGGCACTTTTGGCTGAGGTCCTCTCTTGCTTCAGTTGCTTGACTGATTTGCCAAGGGCCTCCTCCGCCATGGTGGAGAGTTTCCAGTCCTTCGCGTCGACAGCTTGACTTCAGGCTGTTAATCCTTGTCTTCACTGTCCACGGTGGTTAATAACTGGTTAACTGGTTATTAACTAGTTATTAACTGGTTATTACCTGGCCTTCGCGTCGACAGCTTGACTTCAGGCCGTTAATCCTTGTCTTCACTGTCCACGTTGGTTAATAACTGTCACCGTTGGTTAATAACTGTCAAGTTATGCGCTGTTTTAGTGTAGACCACAGCTGTGCCCAAACTTGAAAAGGGCTGATCAACTCTTGAAGGACACGATGGACAACTCAATTCTCTTCATCTTCAGTTTATTTTATTTTAGGCAAATGGAGATGAATGGGGTCTGACCGAATAGGTGACCCAATAGTGACCGAATAGGTGACAGAATAGGTTATTAACCTAGGGTACACAGAAAACAAAGTATTAATTACAGATCATTCCAGTACACATGTCTTAATGTAAAGAATAAATTATAATAATACTGTTAATTTTACTTCATAAATAAACTTATTCAGATTAATGTAACTCAAATCAACCCAAAAGGGTTAATAATTTAAGTAACAAAGTTACACCAAAAGGTTACAATCATTATCATCACTCTCATCATCATCATGATAAGAGTAACATTAACAAAACATGAGTACCAAAGTACAAATATACTGAATTAAACATTGCATCCCCAAATATACATAATCAAACATTTGAGAAGCATGGCTTCTTTTTACTGGCAAGTCCATGAGAAGGTGGAAACTTGTACTTTACCAGTGGTGTCTTCAGTCATTGTTCATGAGCTGTGGCTGTGAGGTGTCTACAGGAGCAGGCAAGAGGGCTGACTGAGCTAGCTACAAACATTTATCACCATGCTTCCTGCATGGGTGCACCGGTGATTGTGCTCCCTCAGGCACTTCCTTCCTCTTGCCTGGGGTTGTTTGCCCCCTGCAGGTTTGGAGTGTCAGTGTTGTGGCTCTTTCCACAGTGAAGCCGGTTTTGACGAAACATGCACTGACTTCTAGGCCTAGACCAAGTTTTTATTTGTGTATTCCTTTTTCCTTTTTTTGTGGACACATTATTTGAAGCAAATGAATTCATGAGAAAGAACTGTAAATGTTCATACTGATCTGTAGCTGCTTAGTAATCTTCGTTAGCTTATTACACTTTTTTTCTTCTTAAATTATCATTTATCTTTTCTTTATTTTTTTACTTTTATTCTTATCTTGTTTCCACTTTTCTTTACTCACTAAATGTTTCTTTGTGGTCATGTCAGAAACTGATAAATAAAACGTTTTTAAAGTAAAGAAAAACCATGCAAACCCCAGTTCACCTCTCAATGCACTTTGCATTCCTATGAAATGTTTCTACGTGAAGAATTACTCAGTAATCAAGATAGATCCCAAGATATGTTCTATCAGTGCATTAATAGATAATCCATGGCCTTAGTTTCATGCTTCATGATAACACGGGTGTGTGTGATTTTCCGTTGTATTTTCAAACTTGTCGTTGTTTGTTTAGCTTGAAGCGGTTACTGATAACACCCAGCTAATGAAAACACACAGGTGACACTAAGCATTGGGGACGCATTACATTCACCACACCCACGCTTATTTAACCTGGCACAAGAATTGATTTCTATTGCGAAATGTTTTACTCTGTATTGGATGCAGTTAGAATAACTGAGATCAGCCCGGATGCTACATCCATTTTATATTATTAAATGGTCACACTCTCAATGATCAAAAATAGATTGGCTTAGCTTTTAATAAACATTTTGTAGCTGCTGGTCAACTCTTTCAAAATGGAGGTTGTACACCTTCTACAACCAGTAGTAACGTACCGCCTGTCTCTCAAACTCCTATTTTCAGCCTTGATCTTTTTCCCACAAGTGTTGTTGTAGATGCGCTCCTCGCCATCAACCCCAAGAAGTACATGGGAGAGGACAATTTGGACCCGTTTTCAATCAAGCTTTCGACACATATAATATCAAAACAAATAACCCATATTTTTAATCTTTCCATCTCCTCTGGAATAGTTCCTAAAATTTGGAAAAAAGCTCACGTAATTCCTTTACATAAAGGTGGTGACAAAAATAATCTTAATAACTACAGGCCAATTTCCAAACTCCCATGCCTGGCAAAAATTCTAGAATCACTTATTAATAATCAGTTAAAAACATTTCTAACTAGTGCTTCCATTTTGAGCCCATTCCAATCTGGTTTTAGGGCAGGCCACAGTACTGTCTCTGCTGTGACTTTGGTTGTAGACAACATTGTTACAGCATTAGACAAGAAAAAGCACTGTGCAGCACTTTTTATTGATCTTTCAAAGGCCTTTGATACTGTTGACCACCATTTGCTTTTACAGAGGCTGCATGACATTGGCTTTGATCATTCTGCATGTAGCTGGTTTAGGGACTATCTCTCTGATAGACAGCAGTCAGTTAAACTCGGAAGATACCAATCTGAGTTTTTAACTTTTACAAATGGTGTCCCACAAGGCTCAATTTTAGGTCCAGTTCTTTTCACAATTTATATAAATAACATTGTTTCATCGCTAAAAAACTGTCACGCCCATCTATACGCTGACGACACAGTACTGTATTGCATTTCCGATTCGGTGCACCAATCTATTCAGAACCTACAAAGCTCTTTTAACACCCTGCAGGACTGTCTAGTGGACCTCAGGCTGGTTCTAAATACAGACAAAACCAAATATATGTTTTTCTCCAGAGCAAAAACTACAAATTTGAATGATTTTAATATTTTTACAAATAATGGATTTTTAATTGAAAGAGTCACAGAGTACAAATATCTTGGCATCTGGTTAGATGATAAACTCACTTTTAATTTTCATATAAAAAATCTTGTTCGTCGACTACGACAAAAAATTGGCTATTTTTATAGGAACAAAACCACCTTCCCTTTATTTAGTAGGAAAAGGATTATTGAGGCAGTTTTCATGTCTGTCCTTGATTACGGTGATGTGGTTTACCGGCATGCATCACATTCATGTCTTAAACTCCTGGACTCTGTTTTTCACTCTGCTTTAAGGTTCATCACAGGAGATGCTTATGACACACACACCATTGTCTTTTATATGAAAAGGTTGGGTGGTCCTCCCTTAAAGAGAGACGTGACGCACATTGGCATGTTTTTATTTACAAAGCCTTGACCGGGAAGCTTCCTCGTTATTTAACTGAATTGCTGCAAATCTCAGATGGGCTTTATCAGACCCGCTCCACTGACATGCTTATGCTTTATGTCCCACAAGCCCGGTCTGAGCTAGGAAAGACAGCTTTTAGCTTCAGTGCCCCTGACTCCTGGAACAACTTACAGCAACAAATTAAACTAAATAACTTCATATCCTTTAACCAATTTAAACAAACTATTTTAAATCTGCCAAACTCTACCTGTAACTGTTTTAATTAGGCTATATTGTACTTTCACCCATTTAATTTTAATTGCTACCACTTAATCTTCACCACTGTGTAAATGTTTCAATTGTTTTTCTCTTCACCTGTTGTTATGTATTTGATGTATTTGCGTTGAATATTGTTTATGTATTGTTGTTTTTCCTTTGAATTTGTTTGAACTCGACGTCATTGAAAATGAGGGTCACCCCTCAATTGGTCTCTCGAGGATAAATAAAAGTTAAATGAAAAAATGAAAAAATATTCAGTCTATGAATCTCAAACATGAATGCCGTTAAAACTAATAGTCGTGCATCCCTCACTGCTGCTCCACTGTGACGAGTCACGTTTTCACTGCTCTTGATAAATCAATCAAATGCCATTTCTCTCATTAGAGCACATTCTGCCAAGAGGGTCACTGCATGTTAACACTAACAGTCATCCTATGTTAATAAAGGTTCAGTAAGCGGAATGGTTCTTTTAGCTAACTTCCTGTCAGTTACTGCAGTTAGCAGTCCCCTCGCTCGTCCCCACGTCACCACATTAATGCACTGCGGTCTTCAAGCAGCGAGTTATCTAGCATCATCTCATATAAGTAAGTGTTACATGATAAAAACCATCAGAACAGACATTGGGAAGGATTTTTACCTGCTCCGCCATTGTAGGCGCATAAACATTCACCCATCTGTCGCTCTGTGCGTGCACCGGCAGTGAGACGGGTGCCGGTTTGTAGCGTTCTCTCTTGTGATTGGATATCAGTTTCGGGATCCCCGAAAAGTTTATTTGCCGATTACATGCAGAGCAGCAGACAGAGATTGGCTTTATGAAACTCGCACATTATGTAAGTGATCACTGTATGAATAAAGAGCGATTTAACACTTATATTAACATATATAAATCACTTACTTCACCTTTAAACAAGGATTTTTTTTACAAGCTGTTGCAATCTGAGTTAACCTTCAACTCATATTTTACTTGATAAAATAAAGACAATAAATGCACTCCCATGTGTTGTAGTGTTTTACAGTATCTGCAGCTATTACTATGATGCTCATCATTTTCAAGACATATTTTTCCGGACTCATTTTGGATCATTTCCATTAACTAGGTCTAGGCCTAGAAGTCTGTGCATCTGCACTGACTTCTAGGCCTAGACCAAGTTTTTATTTGTGTATTCCTTTTTCCTTTTTTTGTGGACACATTATTTGAAGCAAATGAATTCATGAGAAAGAACTGTAAATGTTCATACTGATCTGTAGCTGCTTAGTAATCTTCGTTTGCTTATTTCACATTATTTTTCTTCTTAAATTATTATTTATTTTTTCTCTTTTTTTTTACTCTACTTTCATTCTTATCTTGTTTCCACTTTTCTTTACTCACTAAATGTTTCTTTGTGGTTTTGTCAGAAACTGATAAATAAAAAGTGTTTAAAGTAAAGAAAGACCATGCAAATCCCAATTCACCTCTCAATGCACTTTGCATTCCTATGAAATGTTTCTACATGTAGAATTACTCAGACAGTAATCAATCAATATAGTTTACTGCTTCAGTAATAGGCTACTGCCAGAAAATGTCTTGCAATTCCAAGACATTTTCTGGCTGAACATAAAAAGGTGATTTATGCCTTTAGCTTCAAACACATTTCATGATAACACAGGTGCATTAATAGATAATCCATGGCTTTAGTTTAATCACTTCATAGGAACACAGGTGTGGGTGATATTCCGTTGTATTTTCAAACTCATAATTTTTTGTTTGGCTTCAAGCGGTTACTGATTACACCAAACCAATGAAAACACTTAGATAACAGACAGGATTCACCACACCCACGCTTATTAAACCTGGCACAAGAAGAAAGATTTCTATTGCGAAATATTTCACTCTTATTTTGTGGGTTAAAATAATATATGTAATACGTTATTATGTGTTAATACATATTAATTTTCCGACGTTAATATCCTTCCTACGCACTATCCCTTTGAAAGGTCAAAGGTGACGCCAAATCCTCTGGGAAACCGCCTACAAACATGGCCGCCGCCGCCCAGCCAGACAGAGAGCATCATGGGAAAAAGTCTTCTGTCGATTGGCACGGACAAAAAATCATCATCAGATCAAAAGTCCCAAAAATAAATCTTCTCTTAAAAAGGTTGACCAGGCAACCCCTCACACACACACACACACACACACACACACACACACACACACACACACACACACACACACACATACACACACACACACACACACTGATGCTGCTGGGAGGGGGGGGGTAGCTCACAGGACTCTCTCTCTTTCTTCTGTCCATCAGAAGCCATCCATCCCTCCATTCCCTCGTCCCCTTTGGATGGAGAAACGCGCTGCAGCTTTTTTGCCGTCACCTCTGAACGCTGGCCAACAAAAGATTTAACCTGGAAACAAACAAACAGACAGACAGACAGACAGACAGACAGACAGACAGACAGACAGACAGACAGACAGACAGACAGACAGACAGACAGACAGACAGACAGAGAGGCAGTGAGCTTTAAAATAAACCTTTAAACCTTTAAACCTTTAAAATAAAATTGAAAAAATAAAATCCACCAGCAGTTGTAATGGCAAATAGAGACCAGAAGAGGGCGCTATGCTTTAACACATGTTGAGGTGATGCTGCAGTTTACTGTCACAATCCTCCGGTCACATGTGGAGCAACATGAACCCTCTCTTACTGTAGGTTACCAGTTACACATGAGGAATATGGTTCTGATGCTTTGACCAGTGGTATGCTGCAACTTATTAGAGGTGTGTGTGTGTGTGTGTGTGTGTGTGTGTGTGTGTGTGTGTGTGTGTGTGTGTGTGTGTGTGTGTGTGTGTGTGTGTGTGTGTGTGTGTGTGTGTGTGTGTTGGCGGAGTGAAGAACATGTGTCTATAGATGGGGAAACATGTTTTAATAATAAGGTTAAAGAGGTTTCTTTAAACAAAAATGACATCGTGTATATCCAGCAAAACAAAATACATTTGAGAGATTTGGACTTGATGTATGATGGAAAACCAGGCAAACAGTCCAATAATTCTTCTATGCATTCTTCATTTTGCTAGCTATGGTGGGCCCCCTTTGTTTACTTACCCGTTTACAGAGCCTAGACTGTGTATTAACACCAGATTAAGACAACAACCTTATGACAGGTAGTGGATTGTGATGAAATATTCACTGATTTTGACTAGTGGTGATTTGGCTCCACCTTTAAGAAAAGTAAGGCAATGTTATGCTGTGTTTTTGAGAAACGACTTGTGGACTGATGACACTTTATTTTCATTTAGGCCTTTGTATGTATTCCTATATAATATGTTTGTAATATATCTCTGATCAGATCAATAGTTCTAACAGTTAGATTTATCAAACACTTAAAGGAGAAGGAAGTGATATTTTCTTGTTGATATACGTGTTAAATCTCTCTATATTCATACAGCAATCACTTAAACAGTATGCACAGTTCATAACAGTCTATCTATCTATCTATCTATCTATCTATCTATCTATCTATCTATCTATCTATCCATCCATCTATCTTAAACAGTATGCACAGTTCATAACACAGGTCTCCCTGTCGTTTTTATCCAATCAGGAGACAGAGTGCTATATTTTTTTTTTAACTCTAAATGTAATAATATTAACTAACTATAAGTATATTATATTATATTTCATTGTATTGTATTATATTATGTTGTATTTTATTGCATTATATTATGTTGTATTTTATTGCATTATATTATATTATATTATATTATATTATATTATATTATATTATATTATATGTATGTTATTTTTATATTATATGTGTGTTATATTACATTGTATCATATTATATTGTATTGTGTTATGTTATATTTTGTTTTTGTATTACATTATATAATTTAAAATTTAGCAGTGTGTGAAGAGGGTAGGCATAATAAGCCTCGGCTTCGCCCTATACCCTTTTTTTCGGCCATTGATGCTTTTAAAAGTAAATGATTGATCTTGTTTTTTTTTATTGTGTCTTTGTGGTCATGGACCGAAAAATAAAAATGTTCTACTACTACTACACACACACACGTTTCTACATTTGAGGACATTATTTGGCATAATGCATTCCCTACTCCCTTACTCTAACCCTAACCATCAAAACTAAATGTCAAACCCCAACCCTAACCCATAAATCGTATTAATTTTATAAAAAAAAAATCAATATATTTATTGGTTTTCCTTTTTTTATCAGAAGGAGCTGCAACAACAATTTCTTATTCATTTCAATTTGTTATGGTATTCTTTTACAGCTCTGGAAAACATGAAGAGACCAGTCTGGATTATTCTTAAATCTCTATCTCTACATTACTTATTGAAAATGTTCTTAATTCAAATATCTTTATTGTGAATTTTGTAGAAATGTCAGTAGTTTATAGTATAAAATCTAAATATTCATTCTACTCAAAACTATGCCTCTAAATAGTAAAACGAGAGACACTGAACATTTGGAGTGGTCTCTTAATTTTTTCCCGAAACTGTATAGTGCTGTATTTTTCCTCACTAACGAGCTGTTACATCACTTTAAAGTTTGATTAGCATTCGAACTTTATATACCATTAGTTCGAAACCAAGTATTTTCCTTTCTAAGTAATTTGACCCAAAAAAGATTTAGAGTTTTAATTTCGAGTTTCTCTTCTAAGTTTCTCATCCGTGGTGAGGGAACAAAAAAATGCAACAAGATAGTGAACAAGTCAAAATCCTAAACCCTACTTGCTCTGAACCCTGGCTTTAAATAGTGTGCAGAGAGAGGGAGAGAGAGAGTGGGGTTGCGTTCCGAATCTCCTCCTCTTTCTTTTTTCTATTCTACATACGACATCCGACGATAAAAATAATCTAGTTAGGATGCAGTAGGCATACTATTGGGACATACTGTACTCTTTTATTTCATCATAACATTGCGCCTTGATCTTGCCTCTTGCTTTTATAACTGTCGCATCCCCGTTTGTTTTCATGTGGAGGCTTTGTCGATGTGACGTCACTTCACGTGCGCACTGGCTTGTGGGTCAGAATCGCCCAAATAGGATGCACTTTTCAACACTAACAATTTTGGCCGCATGAAGTATGACATCCGGGTACTTCTAACCATCCTAAATCTGGCCACAAGAATCAGGACATCCTAAATCTTTTTTCTACATACTATATAGTAGAAAGTATGTGATTCGGAACGCAATATGTGTTTGTATCAGGAGGGAGAGGGAGGGGTCTGCTCAGCTCAAGGACCCACTGCCCCCTTTGTCCCCCTCACCCTCACCACTGATGTTAGAAATACAAATATTTCCTGTGTTCTTTTAACCAGAGTTGAAGAAGGAAAAACAAGTAGAAGATTTATTTCAAAGCTTAAAGGTTTATTATCTAAATTGAGTGAGCAGAAACATGTAGGCCTACATGGAGCTCACTGGATTCTCAAAAAGCGTCCCCAGTAAGACTGAAGACAAAATGGTGAGACAAAGTGTTATATGGAAACAAATACATTATTTCTGATTGGTTGACTATGTGTTAGAGGCTGGCCGATGACGTCTTCTTCTTGCTGGTCTTCATAAGATACATTTCATGGTTTACACTACCCTGCTCATAAGATACATTTCATGGTTTACACTACCCTGCTCATAAGATACATTTCATGGTTTACACTACCCTGCTCATAAGATACATTTCATGTTTTACTAAGAGAAATATAATCATAAGAGAGGTGAAGGGAGGGTGCGGGGTCGTTGCTAGGCCGGTTGTCATGTGCTGGCTCATCCCACACAAAAAGCTCTCCCCTGACCTTGGGCAAAGTGTCTACTGAAACTGCCTGCCTCTGTATACAGTGTTGTTATGTGCACTTACAAATGGTGAATGAATGTGAAGTTACTAAACATACAAAAGTGTATAAGTTTAAAAAGCACAAGAGGATAAAATTAAGATTATTCTGACACTGACCAAGCCATTTTTTCCCCGTGGAATAAATGAAATGTTCTAAATGTGCTTCTTCCACACTGTCGACATGTTGCTGCATATAAAGCTCTGCGGCCTCACTCCACGATGGCTACTATTTGATCACATCATTAAAAACTTAATTGTTAGGGGCGCCCTTAGCTCAGTTGGTAGGGCGTCCCCCCCCCATGGGCCCTTAGCTCAGTTGGTAGGGCGTGCCCCCCCCCCATGGGCCCTTAGCTCAGTTGGTAGGGTGTCCCCCCCCATGGGCCCTTAGCTCAGTTGGTAGGGCGTCCCCCCCCATGGGCCCTTAGCTCAGTTGGTAGGGCGTCCCCCCCCATGGGCCCTTAGCTCAGTTGGTAGGGCGCCCCCCCCCATGGGCCCTTAGCTCAGTTGGTAGGGCGTCCCCCCCCATGGGCCTCAGCCAGCAGCAGACCCGTGTTCGATTCCAGCCCGCGGTCGTTCTCTGCATGTCACTCCCCTCTCTGCCCCATTTCAACTCTGTCTCTACACTATCAATAAAGCATAAAAATGCCAAAAATAAATAAATAAATAAATTATTCGGTCAAACACAGAAAGGTTTTTTTTTTGGCTATTTTTGGTGATTTCAGTTGCAGAACATTTAGTGCATCCCTGAGATGAAGGCAAGGCAAGTTTATTTATACAGCCCCATTCAGACACAAGGCCACTCAAGGAGCTTTACAGGGCAAGATTAAAATACATCAAGAATAGAAACTTTATTTTTGTAACGATGTGGGGAACATCATATAATCAAAGTTAATTTTTCCTCTTTTCTCTGATTTAGTTTGACTATTAGTTTTAACGGCATTCATGTTTGAGATTCATAGACTGAATATAAAATGGATGTAGCATCCGGGCTGATCTCAGTTATTCTAACTGCATCCAATACAGAGTAAAACATTTCGCAATAGAAATCAATTCTTGTGCCAGGTTTAATAAGCGTGGGCGTGGTGAATGCTTAGTGTCACCTGTGTGTTTTCATTAGTTGGGTGTTCTCAGTAACCGCTTGAAGCCAAACAAACAACGATGAGTTTGAAAATACAACGGAAAATCACCCACACCCGTGTTCCCATGAAGCATGAAACTAAGGCCATGGATTATGTTAATGCACTGACAGAACATGTCTTGGATCTATCTTGTAACTGTTTCAGTATTTCTTCATGTAACATTTCATAGGAATGCAAAGTGCATTGAGAGGTGAACTGGGGTTTGCATGGTTTTTCTTTACATTAAAAAGGTTTTATTCATCAGTTTCTGACATGACCACAAAGAAACATTTAGTGAGTAAAGAAAAGTGGAAAGAAGATAAGAATGAAAGTAGAGTAAAAAAATAAAGAAAAAATAAATTATAATTTAAGAAGAAAAAAAGTTAAATAAGCAAACGAAGATTACTAAGCAGCTACAGATCAGTATGAACATTTACAGTTCTTTCTCATGAATTCATTTGCTTCAAATAATGTGTCCACAAGAAAAAGGGAAAAGAAATACACAAATAAAAACTTGGTCTAGGCCTAGAAGTCAGTGCAGATGCACAGACTTCTAGGCCTAGACCAAGTTAATGGAAATGATCCAAAATGAGGCCGGAAAAATATGAGTTGAAAATGATGAGCATCATATTTTTTACTATAATAGCAGCCGTGTCGGTAGGACTTGCAAGACTTACTCAATGCGCGGGGGGTCAGGGGGGCGCAGTGCGCATGTGCGCAAATGTATATGTGTGTGTGTGTGGGGGGGGGGGGGGATATTGGGACTCGGCAAATGCGCGGGGGGCGCAGTGCGCATATGGGGGGGAGGGGGACTCGGCAAATGCATTGGGGCGACCCGTGACACAACTTCTACCTGCCGGCTTCCCTCATCTGCCGCTGTATGCGCAGCTGCCGCTCAGAAGAAGCAAGATAACGGCCCAGCCGCTGCACTGTCTCAGGTAAGAGCTGGCTATAGGCTACACTTTGCTGCTCAACTTTTTATTTATTTTAAAATGACTCTCCTCGGTCATATTATTATTATCCTGTTGTAGGGGAGGGCGCGTTATATGCCCCCTCCCCCACACTCCCCGCTCCCCAAAACTGTTTAATTTTTTAAACCTGCAGTGTGTAGAATTTTGGGTTTTATTTCCTAGCAGATTTTGTAGAAAGTAATTATAATATCCATAATAGCTGAAAAAAATGTTTTGAATTATTTTTTTTCCCTTAGAAAGGGTCTCATATATGTCCATATTTCTGCATATTTTGGACCAAGGCCTAGTGCCGCCATCTTGAAAGTGTCATAGTTGGAATGTCATGAGATGCATTGTTTAAAATGTAGAATTGTTCTTGTCCTTGAAGGCCACTGTAGCTTCTGTTATTATTCTAAAGGGTTGGGGTTACCCAGGGAGCGTTGCATTCTAGAACTTTGTAGAACTTTCTTGATGATGTCATATTACACACTGCTCCTTTAAAGTCGGAAAGTCACACTCCCCCGCTGCCCAGGAATGTTTAATTTGTTAAAGAGTCGGTGATTTGTATTTCTTCTATATTTTAAATGACTGTCCTCCTTCAGCGTCGGCCATTTGTAGCCTATTACTTCTGTCTCACTCCTGGCCTACAGCAATACTGCTTTGAACTCCCCCCATTTCCGTCTCCAATATAGCCTACTATCTATGTCTCCAACACACAAGCCCTGCTTTAATTCACTGTAGTTAGGTTGCTGCCTTATTAGCTGTTGTGACAGTTAACCTACCATTTCTTGCTTTGCCCATTGTTGCTATTTATTTACATGTTGCTTCTGTAAATGCACACTGTTTTTCAGTTTCAGAAGCAGCTGTCTGTTATAATTATTTTCGTTCTGTACAAGTGACATCTATTTTGCAGGGAGTTTTTCCTCAGATGAGCTAAAGGTCTAAGGGCAGGGGGTGTCTGTCATATTGTTGTTTACGGACTGTGAAGCCTGCTGAGGCAAATGGCTGATATTGCTATATTAAGAAAAACTGATTTCATTTGACTTTTCAACTAATCCACAGTTGTTGCCACATTTTCCTACAGTTGCTGCTGCCCAAACCCCCCCCCCCCCACACACACACACCCATTTGCTGCTTCCCGAAGTAGTATGTAGGAGGTAAGTCTGCATGGTTTTTTTAACAGGGTTAAATGTGTAATGAGGCCTGTGCTCTGAATACATGTAGAAAATGCCTACATCACATCTCTGATACTCTCTGAATATATCATATATATGTCATAAGGCCTTCCTAACAACAGAAATGCACAGAAAATCCCTCTAATTTGGGTGCATCCACCAATTACATTTTGGCTCACTATTTACATTACAAAGCAAGCAATAGTGTACTGCTTTCCTTACATTGAAATCAGGTATGGATAAAACAAGTGCTGTTAAAAGCACTTTTCAATATAGCTTTGCCTGAAATTCTCTGCTGAAAGTTGTCATACACAAATGCCTGTGTGTGTGCACATATTTGAACTGAGGCCTCACTAAATATTGTGACAAAATATCAGATTACTGTCTTAATGAAAACAATTAACAATTCACCTGCACAGATGGATAGTAAACAGTTTAAAATGTAATGTTTGTTTCCTAAACATTGAAAGTTACATGTGTCAACCGTGAAACAGAATAACATTTTTGTTTTCGACCAGAAGAATGACCTAAAACCAATGTGTTTTTCTGTATGCACACTTTGAGCCATGACTTTTAATACATACTACACTTAACATTGTACAATTACCCCTTTAATCCATACATTTGTTTGCGTTATAATATAATAATTCAATTACACTATTAGAAAAAAATATTTTGCTTACTTCATAATGTAACAGGTGAACCACAATGTAATAAGTTGGAACATTATGTGCAAAATGTTATTACATTATCCACTTAGCAATTTGTTACAATATGTCGTTATGGGTCGTTGATACCTTATGTGCTCTCACCATAACATTGCTTTACTTTGCCTAAATTGTGTCTAAACAGTGACGCTCCCTCTCACACACATCTCTTTCTTTCTAATTCGGACTACTACACAGCTCATTGCTGTCCCCAGCCTCTAACATCAATGCTGCAGAACACACAACCACGCTTGGAGCTGATCTTCTTACAAACTGCTGCCCTGACACTAACATGGTAAATATGTTTTGAGGTTAGTTAATGTTAGTGCAGATGCACTGACTTCCAGGCCTAGACCAAGTTAATGGAAATGATCCAAAATGAGGCTGGAAAAATATGTCTTGAAAATGAAGAGCATCATATTAATAGCTGCAGATACTGTAAAACACTACAACACATAGGAGTGCATTTATTGTCTTTATTTTATCAAGTAAAATATGAGTTGAAGGTTAACTCAGAGTGCAACAGCTTATAAAAAAATCCTTGTTTAATGAACATAGGATGACTGTTAGTGTTAACATGCAGTGACCCTCTTGGCAGAATCTGCTCTAATGAGAGAAATGGCATTTGATTGATTTAGCAAGAGCAGTGAAAACGTGACTCGTCACAGTGGAGCAGCAGTGAGGGATGCACGACTATTAGTTTTAACGGCATTCATGTTTGAGATTCATAGATTGAATATAAAATGGATGTAGCATCCGGGCTGATCTCAGTTATTCTAACTGCATCCAATACAGAGTAAAACATTTCGCAATAGAAATCCATTCTTGTGCCAGGTTTCATAAGCGTGGGTGTGTGTTCATTAGTTTGGTGTTCTCAGTAACCGCTTGAAGCTAAAACAAGTTTATAATTACGAGTTTGAAAATACAACGTAAAATCACCCACACCCGTGTTCCTATGAAGTGTTCCTACGGTTGAAGCTAAAGCCATAAATCACCTTTTTATGTTCAGTAGCCTATTACTGAAGCAGTAAACTATATTGATTTATTACTGTCTGAGTAATTCTTCATGTAGAAACATTTCATGGGAATGCAAAGTGTATTGAGAGGTGAACGGTTGGTTACGTTGTAACTTAGGTTCTCTGAGTGGAGAGACTATCTCTCCACCCTACATATTCCATATGTACGGGGACTGACCCCCACGGGGGCAGTTGACGTGGATACTCTTTAAGACACACCACTTGTGGCGGCCACGCATGATTGGCCAGCCGTGGCTATATAAGCCACACGCATGCGTGGCCTCTTCGGTTAACCTTGATTGGAACGCGTTTCTGAGCGGCATCTTGGCTGGAGAGATAGTCTCTCCACTCAGAGAACCTAGGTTACAACGTAACCAACCGTTCTCTATCGTGTCAAGACTATCTCTCCACCCTACATATTCCATATGTACGGGGACTTCTGTAAGACACACCGCGAGGAAACCAAGCAGACGTAGCTGCTCCTGCGGGAGCCTAAATAAAAAAAGGCAGTTGAGTTCGAATGACTCGTCACCACCACCAGAGTGTTCACCCATGTGCCCAGTATAAAGGAACTATTTACAATTATACCTTACGTACACACCCATCGCCAAGGCGCCAGACGCTACTAAGGCTAAGCTGGCCCTGCAAGACGCTAAGGCGAGCCATGAATGGGTAGATGGCCTAGCCCAAACGCGCACCGTCCTGCTGCATTGAGCCCAGCACTCGCTCCGAGAATGGGGTGTTGGCTGCCATATTCATGCAGCAGAACCGGATAAAAGTGGACGGGGTCGACCAAGAGGCCGCCGTACAAATCTCCGATAGAGGGGCCCCTCGCCATAGGGCCCATGACGTAGCAATGCCCCGTGTGGAGTGCGCCCGCACCCCTACTGGGATCGGCTTGCCTGCCCTCTCATATGCCTGCTGGATAGCATCCACAACCCAGTGGGAAAGCCTGGCCTTGGAGACTGGCTGTCCAAGACGGTTAGGCTTGTAACAGACAAAGAGCTGGTCCGTTGTCCTATGGCCACGTGTCCGATGCAGATACCCTGTTAGGGCCCTGACTGGGCACAGTTAGTGACCGCCTACTCCACCCTGCTTCACCTTCCTGAGGAGGGTGGAAAGGGTGCAGCTCAATACTTACCGGTGTGGGACTCAGACCAGACTTTAGGGTGGAATGCAGGGTTTGGGCGCAGCGCCACCCCAGCACCACCTGGCAAGAAGCGGCAGCAGTCCTCATGCACTGAAAGAGCATGCCGCTCTCCCATTCTCTTAGCAGACACGATTGCGAGCAAAAACGCTGTCTTGAGAGCAAACCATTGTCGCCTAGCTGTATCCAGGGGCTCCAATGGCTCATTCTGCAAGGCCGACAGCACCACCTCCAAATCCCGTGGGGGGACAGCTGGCCTTCTGCGATGTGGAGTAACCCTACGAGCACCTCTAAGAAACTGAGCAATAAGGCAGCAACAGCCTTCTGCCAGCTCCCGAGGTCCAACACGGGCTGCCTTATGGCTGCCCCTATTCCCCTCAATGTCGAGGGAGATTTGCCCACCTCCAACATTTCCTGGAGGAACTGGAGAATGTTATGGGCCGTGCAGGCGAGGGGATCCACCTGTCTGGAATTGCACCATGATTGAAACACTCCCCAACGATAAGCGTATGCCGCCCTCGTTGATGGAGCCCGGGCTCCTTGTAGAGCGCTAACCACCGACTGGGGCACTCCCACAGGTGTCCCTGAAGGAGGGGTGCAATCGCTGAGAACCAGATCATCTGGGGCCAGCCTTCTTGGGGGCCACCAGGATGAGGCTCACCTCTTCCACCTGAACTCTCTGTAGAAGTGGATGAAGGAGGGTGAAGGGAGGGAAGGCATACAGGAGGCCCATTGGCCACTGGTGTGCCATGGCATCCGTGCCTCTCTTCTTCTTTTTCTCCCAATCGCTGAGAACCAGATCATCTGGGACCAGCCTTCTTGGGGGCCACCAGGATGAGGCTCCCCTCTTCCACCTGAACTCTCTGTAGAAGTGGATGAAGGAGGGTGAAGGGAGGGAAGGCATACAGGAGGCCCATTGGCCACTGGTGTGCCATGGCATCCGTGCCTCTCTTCTTCTTTTTCTCCCAATCGCTGAGAACCAGATCATCTGGGGCCAGCCTCTTTGGGGGCCACCAGGATGAGGCTCACCTCTTTCACCTGAACTCTCTGTAGAAGTGGATGAAGGAGGGTGAAGGGAGGGAAGGCATACAGGAGGTCCTGTGACCACTGGTGTGCCATGGCATCCGTGCCTAAGGGAAGATCGTCCCTTTTCACTCTTGCGAGAAAACAGAGGGGACCGTGCTCTTCCCTTACTTCCCGGCACGTGCATCGCCCCGAGGGACTTGCCCGCGGATACGCCCACTCCCATATTATCTGAGCCAATCTGCAAAGGCGCGGGGAACCCAGGCCCCCCTGCCTGTTTATGTATGCCGCTGCCGCTGTACTGTCTGTCCTTACCAGTACATAGCGGTTTCCCAGCTCTGGCAGGAAGTGCAAAAGAGCTAAATGGATAGCCTGCAATTCCGACTGATTGCTGTGCCGTGTCAACCAGGATCCGTGCCATTGGCCACTGTGCCAAATAGGCTGGGTCCTCCCACCTGTGGAGAGCTATGCGCAGTATGCGTGACACCTGGCATGCAGATCTCTCTGTGGACAAAGTCCCAGGCTCCGGAGACAACGCTGCACCGGGTGCATGTTCAGAAAGGCCAGGGGCACGATGTGCACCGTGGCTGCCATTAACCCCAAGAGTCGGAGGCAGAATCTCCAGGTCACTCTGGCCCCCAAACGAAGCTGGGACAAGCAAGCCCTGAGGGCGGCTCGTCTCGCCGACGTCAAAAAGAGTTCCTGATTTGGCATCCAAACACATGCCCAGGAATTCTGTCGATTGTGAAGGCTGCAGCCTGCTCTTCCTCTTGTTGAGGCGCAGGCCCAGGTGCTCCAGGTGCTGCAGAAGCCGGGTCACTTTGATGCGACACTGTTCCTCTGAGCGAGCACAGCCCAGCCAATCGTCCAGGTAATTCAGGATGCGAAGACCTTCCTGCCGCAAAGGACCCAGGACTGCCTCCATGCACCTTGAACGTGCGAGGGGCCAGTGATATCCCGGATGGGAGGACGCAGAACTCGAAGATTTGGCCGTTTAAGGCAAACCCGAGAAAACGTCTCCCTCTCATATCGGGATCTGGAAATAAGCATCATCCAGGTCGACTGTGGCGAACCCGTCGCCTTGGAGGATAGCCTGTCGAACCCTCGGCACAGTCAGCATCCTGCATTGTAGGGGCCTCAAACATTTGTTGAGCCCCTTAAGTCCAAAATCGGTCTGAGTCTCCCATCTTTCTTCGGGATGAGGAAGTACCGTGAGTAGAACCCAGCCTGCCGAATATTTTGCTCCACCTCTCTGATGGCCTTCCTGGCGAGGAGAGTGCGGATCTCAGCGGCTAACCAAACAAGGCAGGTGGCACCACAGGCAGCCTGAGCAGACCGGCCTGGTCCTCCCCTTGTAGGCGTGACTGACTCAGCCAGAGGTGGCGCCTCACCATCCCGAGAGAGGACATAGCCCTGCCTGTTGCCACTGCTTGCTGCTTCATTAGCTTAGCTAGGAGCGAGGACACCTGCTGTATCTCAGCAGCTAGAGCGGAGCCTTCCTGCTCCAAACGTTTGGACAACTGGCACTGACACAAGGCTAACATAGCCCCTGTATTGACCAGCTGTCCCTGGGTTGCCATAGCTCCATGCACTCTGGTGAGTATGGCACCCATCGTTTTAGTGTTTCTGCCTGGGCAGCCTGGCTTCCCCAGAACCCCTGGTGGGGGACACTAAGGCCCCCAAGGTTTGATCCATGGGAGGTGGTGGTCCACAGCCTATCCTCTCCCGACCTTGCACACACGCTAGCCGTCTGCATAGACCCGACCAGCGATGGGCTTCAGCTGGTTTCTCAAATCGCTTCAGCACCAGTTCCTCTAGATCGGGAGGCAGCGGTACGAAAAAAGAGCGCGTCTGCCCCGTCTCTTCATCATCAAAACGGGAGGCCGTCCGGCCCTGCTCCGCTGGCAATTCGACATCCAATGCCTGAGCAGCCCCGGTGATAGCTTGCTGATAGAAAGGAGTCGAGCGCTCCTGCTCCTCCTCTACCTCTTGCTGTGCCTCCACACCCATCTGGCCGAGGGGGAGGTCTTCCCCCTCCGAGTCCATCCCCAGGATGTCAATTTCCTCTTCATCCGACGCAGGGTACCCCTGCCCCAACCCCCCCTGCTCTGCCAGTGCAGAGGTGGGGGGCTGGGTTGTGGATGGGACCATCATTGCTGCTGTAGAGGAGGGGCTTGAACCCTCCAGCAGCCACACCTGGGGTATGAATTAATGAGTGAGGCTCCTCCCCCATGTGATCATTCCAAACCACTACCCTTGGCTGCTTCGCCCACTGCGGCTGCCCAATGAGTGTGGCCGGATTTTTGAGAGAAAATGCTAACGCCGTAGCCTCCCTCACCCTAGCTGGCAGGAAAAACAATTCATGCCGGAGGCGGGGTCTTGGCTGGCCATGCGCGCATGGCTCCGCCCCTTCTAGACAATGCACTTTTCTCACACATTGATCGTGACCGTCCTCCATTGGCATTTTTACCCCGCAGCCCGAGCAGGCGTGGCCTCTTGGGCTAGACATTTCCTCTGGACCCATACATTTTGAATGCTTTGTGAACTTTGGGAGATGTAGCTTATGCACGTGGCACTAATCACCCCGCTGACACCGAAACTCCCGCTGTCTGCGGGGACGTGCCCTCTGAAACAATTTACTTTTTGTTTCCTGGAATTTACCCGCGGCTTAAAGTACGCCCGTTCGCTTCCTCCGACAAGGTCGGGCTTCACGAGGGACTATGGCTGTGGCGTTAAACGGCACCCGTTAATACACAGCCACACTCTGGCCACTCTTTTCTCTCGCTGGTTCAGCGATCAGCTGTGAAGCACTCCGCCGCTTCCTCCGACTGGGTCGGATTTCACGGGAGACAATGGCTACAGATCGGCAAGCCGATCAAGCCACGCTTCTAACAGCCTGCTCTTCTTAATTTACCTGCGGCTCAAAGTACGCCCGTTCGCTTCCTCCGATAGGTCGGGTTTCACGAGGGACTATGGCTGTGGCGTTAAACGGCGTCCGTTAATACACACAGCCACACTATGGCCACTCTTTTCTCTCGGTGGTTCAGCGATCAGCTGTGAAGCCCTCCGCCGCTTCCTCCGACTGGGTCGGATTTCACGGGAGACAATGGCTACAGATCGGCAAGCCGATCAAGCCACGCTTCCAACAGCCTGTGCAGTAAAGACAATACAGCGATCCAAGGAGGGGCCCGTAGACCTGCTCTCCTACTCACTAGGTAAGCGGACAACGCTGATGTCACCACACTTGCTAAACCCACACAACTCAATCTTTTCCTTCTTTGCTTTGCTTTGCTTTGCTTTGCTTTGCTTTTTTTCTCACACACGTCTACTGCTTGTCCGTGGAAATCAAGGAATCGAAGAGGCCACGCATGCGTGTGGCTTATATAGCCACGGCTGGCCAATCATGCGTGGCCGCCACAAGTGGTGTGTCTTAAAGAGTATCCACGTCAACTGCCCCCGTGGGGGTCAGTCCCCGTACATATGGAATATGTAGGGTGGAGAGATAGTCTTGACACGATAGAGAACTGGGGTTTGCTTGGTTTTTCTTTACTTTAAACACTTTTTATTTATCAGTTTCTGACATGACCACAAACAAACATTTAGTGAGTAAAGAAAAGTGGAAACAAGATAAGAATAAAAGTAGAGTAAAAAAAGAAAGAGAAAAAATAAATTATAATTTAAGAAGAAAAAAAAGTGAAATAAGCAAATGAAGATTACTAAGCAGCTACAGATCAGTATGAACATTTACAGTTCTTTCTCATGAATTCATTTGCTTCAAATAATGTGTCCACAAAAAAAGGAAAAAGGAAATTCACAAATAAAAACTTGGTCTAGGCCTAGAAGTCAGTGCAGATGCGCCTACATATGGACACACTCAATTAGTTTTGAATTGGGACCGGTTAATGGAAATTATCCAAAATGAGTCGGGAAAAATATGACTTAAAAATGAAGAGCATCATATTAATAGCTGCAGATACTGTAACACACTACAACACAGAGGAGTTTTAATATTATTTATTTATTTGTTTATTTATTAGGGACAGTGCATATTCATGAACAGCTGTAACATTTACAGCTGTAAAAATGCCAGATTTTAGCAAAAATGCTAGATTTCATCTGTTGTCCCTGGCATGCAGAGAAATACAGGTTAAAAAAAGAATACAAAAACAAAGGCACAAATAACACAAGAAAATAAAAGAGTTTAAAGGTGGTCACAGACTTGGTTTTGTTTGAGGTGTGTTTTGAAGGTTGAATAACTTTGTGAGTCTCTTATCGTGAGTGGGAGAGTATTCCAATATTTAGTTCCTTTGACTGACAGGACAGTTTGTCTGAATGTAGTGCGTCTGTATGGGACGTCACTTATTGTCTTTATTTTATCAAGTAAAATATGAGTTGAAGGTTAACTCAGAGTGCAACAGCTTATAAAAAACAATTCTTGTTTAAAGGTGAAGTAAGTGATTTATTTATGTTAATATAAGTGTTAAATCGCTCTTTATTCGTACAGTGATCACTTACATAATGTGCGCGTTTCATAAAGCCGATCTCTCAGTCATAGTGTTGCCACCCGTCCCGTTTTTCTAAACTGACCATTCTGCTTACTGAACCTTTATTAACATAGGATGACTGTTAGTGTTAACATGCAGTGGCCCTCTTGGCAGAATCTGCTCTAATGAGAGAAATGGCATTTGATTGATTTATCAAGAGCAGTGAAAACGGGACTCGTCACAGTGGAGCAGCAGTGAGGGATGCACGACTATTAGTTTTAACGGCATTCATGTTTGAGAATCATAGACTGAATATAAAATGGATGTAGCATCCGGGCTGATCTCAGTTATTCTAACTGCATCCAATACAGAGTAAAACATTTCGCAATAGAAATCATTTATTGTGAAAGGTTTAAACCCTCCTATTGTACTGGGGTCAATTTGACCCCACAAGACATTTCTTTTTGCGTGAAAATATGTTTTTCATTCACCAAATGGTCTGAAAATGATAGGGGTTGTTCAATACTATGCTTTTAATGATTCATATAAATTTGAAGTGTTTTGATCAAATTATGGGTTTTTTATTTAATTTAATAACACCTGTTGTACTCTGGGGTCAATATGACCCCGCAGCACACAATGGTGCAATGGGGCAAAATGTCACACTATACTGCTTCTAACAGATGAAATACCCGCCCCCCCTTCTTCTAACGACATCCACACACACATACACACACACACACACACACACACACACCTACACGCACACACATATACACACACACACACACACACACACACACAGACCCACCCACCCACACACACAACACAGACACACACACACACCCACACACACACAGCAACACACACACACACACCCACACATGCACATACCTGTACATGAGCACACACCCACGAGCGCACACACACACACACACACACACACACACACATGAGCACACACACACGCACACATGAGCACTCCCCCCAAAAAAAAACACACACAGACACACACAGACAGACCCAACACCTGTGCCTTTGATGTGTGGGGTCAAGCAATGGTTTAGAAAACAAAACACATAAACAGATCGTTTCTGGCAGACTCTGCACCATTTCAAACCTTAGTCTGAGACAGGCAGCATGATCAGTAGGCAGCAGGCTTTACCTTAGAGGCTTGTGAGCTAATTTTGAACCAAGTTCAACAAAATGCAATGAAGTGAATCAGCAAAGATCACTCCATAACTACCTGCCTCGCATGCAACTGAGGGACACATCGAGGGTGACTCACTTCTAAAAAGTAAATTTTGAAAAATTTTACGTGTTGTAATGTTGTGTTGTGATGTTAAATATGTCAGGTAAAGAGTGAGGATAAAGTTGAGTAAAAATCTGAAGAACTGAGGTTAGTGATTATTTATGTTTTTTGCCTTAGAAACAGTCAAACCAGGCGAGAACTGACCCTACCTGGTTTGACTGTCTAAATAAAAAAATGCATACTTTTATATAAACAAGGTCTGTTGGCCCTAAATTCAAAAACTAATGGAAATATTTGTGGTGATGGGTTGGACTCAAGTCAGACTAAAGTTGTAACACAAAATTAATTGATAATTTATACTTTATAGGCTTTAAAAAACAGCCGAACCGGGCGGGGTCAATATGACCCCAGAGGACCATGGGTGTTTGTATTTGCTCCTATTCAAAAAATGTAAGTGATTCAAAAACAGTTTTGGTAACGCTTTATATTACGTAGACACTCATCAGCATTAATTGATGCTTAATTAATGCTCAGTTCATCCTGAGTTAATGTAGGACTCATGTAAGACTCATGGAGGACTCAGCCATGAATGAATGGTTACTCCATCAGTAACTAATCAGAAGTCAGTCTTAATTACAGACTGAGTCTTTAATGATCATTGCTTACCTAAGACATCTATTACAGATTAACTCAGACATGTTTCTTAAAATGTATTAATTAATTAATTACCATCACTGAAAACCGTGAATTTGAAGTCCCATACATTAATTAATAGTTATGTGTCCCTCTAAGTAAAGTCACAACATTATGATATATTTATAGATCATTACCTAACGATGAACTAAGACGGGTTAAGAGCATGATTTCACTTTAATGTGGTAGCATGGATAACCATTTTTTCTGGAACCAAAAGCTTTGCAGAAGCCTTCCAGGTGGACTTCTTAATAACCAAAAGTAATACATTTTGTAAAATTCATTATTGTTCTTCAAATGATTAAGTTGTTTAGATGAGGAAATGTTATGAAATAAGATTTGTTCAGCTGTGCACCAGCACAAGCACCTTCCAAGGCTCGGAAGTTGCCAGGTCTAATGGTTAGAAATAAGTAAAAATGTGTCAACTAAACTTTTACACTCAACACATACTTTGACCTTTTGAAATTTAGAAGACATATTAATGTTGGTTTCTTCAAATATTGTATTTCTGATTAATCAATTTCAGTTAGCCTTATACATAGGATATGCTTTATTTTTTAGGAATAAATAGGCTAATTAAATTACTGATATGCCTATTGATGTGACAAGTAGGCGGCTAATATAGTCTCATCAATCCATTCAATTCAACCTTTTCTCAGAACACACTCAAGATTTTTATTTCGTTAATGATATATTTGTTTTTGTAAATGCCCTCATCCAGTCATGTTTTTTCTCACTAAATACAGGACGTTACTAGACAGATCTGGCAACCCACATTGAAATAGTCTATTTTTTTACCAAGCTGAAAAAACAATTATGGGGGTTTAAGTATTCTCCACATTTTAAATAAGGTTAAAATGCACGGAACAGCAACCACTCTATCTCTATATAGAACATTTGACAACACAGGGGAGGTGCAAGATCCTCCAGAGCTGTACGTGAAGTTGAGAGGAGCACCTCAATCCTCTCTTATATAAACCAATGGGCCGTGAAGACGTCGAAGAAAACCACTGGACAGAAGCCACACTGCACACGGAGACGAACACCGTGTTAACGGGCCGAAATGGACAGGCAGACAGACGACAAAAAGAGGTTAGCAAACTAATTGCAAACTATCAGCTCAATATTGTTCTTATGATTTTTATTGCATGAAGTAAAGTTAGCGGTGACATGTTAGAAAGCATTCTTAAAAAGGTAGGCTACGTCTACATTAAGCTAACGTGGTCTGGGTACTATAGTATAATTCCTTTTTTCATTGATATCAAAATTGAAAAAACGGAAAACTTCTGTTGGTTTCAAACCAATAACGGACTGAATTGTTTTTTTTGTCTGAATCGAAAAACAAACAGAACTGCCCAATGTGTCCTCTCGGTACTATAGTATAATTCCTTTTTTCATTGATATCAAAATTGAAAAAACGGAAAACTTCTGTTGGTTTCAAACCAATAACGGACTGAATTGGTTTTTTTGTCTGAATCGAAAAACAAACAGAACTGCCCAAAGTACTCCGTTTTTCGTTTTTGCCGATACCTTTGAGCCATTTTCGATTTGAATTGAAGAAGGAAATGACTGCCAGCTGATTCCTTTTTTGATTTTGTGCTCAAAACGAAAAACGAAGTCACATGGTGTCAAACAGGAAGGAGGTCCTGTGTCATGGCCGCCGTCAAATTGTGTCCTTCAAAATAAAACTATGCCTTTGCAACGCTGGCTAATCAAATAAAATATAACTAAAAATACAGTTTTATATATAAATATTTTGATATAGATAGGCTTCTGAAATAAAAAGTCATGAAATGTTATTTTGTTGGCTATAGCCTATTCATTTTAATTGTAAAAGAAAAAAAATGAGAGAGGAGAGGACACTTTTTTATTATTATTATAGGCCTAGCCTTCAGCTTACCTTTTTGCATATAGGCTATTTGTTGACCCTGACACACAGAAAAGTTTTCAATTGAACACACACACAATTATGCCTTTATTTTCGATACAATAGGCTACTTGATCAAACTGGTAGAAGCAGCTCTGGTAATAAGCAATTATTAGGTCACTGCATATGAGGTCACTTAGGACAGCCAAGTCCGACCAAACCCAGCACTGTGTGAATCTTGAGGTGTGGCTTTCAGCCTGAAGCACAGGGAAATTGTCTCACCATCTCTGGTCAGACAAACTTCATGCCGTTTCATAGTTCATATAAGATCTAGCCAGTTCCGTGATAGTCATATTACTATTTTTGTTTGCCATCTGAGCCCAATTTGAACATCTAACCACACACACGTCGCTGTGCCAATGTTATTAGGCTGACAAACCTATGCTTATATAGCCTAACGAGAATTAAAATAGCCTACTGTATTTCTATTGTCATTTTCCATGCAGTTAAAAGTCCTTTGTGTATAGTATAGTGATGATACGAGTTGAAAAGGCTATTCCGTTATTAATTCCCCTTCTAGTTCACCACTTAAACTGGTAGTCAATAATGAACAGGACAAGAGGTTGATGGCTCCAAAAACATTTCATCTAATAATTTGTAAATAATCCCATGTCTATGGACAACAATACAATTACCTAGATAATCATCTCGTTTCTGAGTATTCAGCATGTATACACAAATAGGCTATTGCCTTTAAATCATACACTTGTTGGTCTAGTAAGGTAATAAATCCAACCAATTTGGTTGGATTTATCAATTTCAATTTGTGAATAAGTACAGACTAGCAAAAAGGAGACATTACAACTTGGAAGTTTTGTTCCTTCACATTTCTTATGTGATATTATCAGTACCTGTATACCTGTACAATTCTAATTTGATTATCGGGTTTAATTGTGGATTTTGTGTGCCTATTCCCAGGCAGTTCTGCTAAAGAGCTTACCTTATGTGATGTGTCCAGAGGAACCGGGTATTTACAAGCTTCATATTCATCATTTCAATGATAAGTTAATATCAACCAAAGTGTCACACCATATACCATTTTATGCAGTTTGGAATGTCTATATTTGTAACACATATTGCATAAATAATTAGGTATTTGTGCTTCAAAAGCAAGACTAATACATGTCATTTCAATACAAACATTTAATGTATTCTTATATTTATGAATGACAATTATCACATCAACACACGATCAGTTGAAATGCAAAGTAAGAGCTTACCCCACCAAGAAATCAGAAATTTGGGGCTTTTTAAAATATTTTTTTTGGATTATGCTATAATGTGCTGTATATATGGTCAAAATGGAAAATACAAATTAACAAATTCAAAACTAGAATGCACTCACAATAGCATACCTGCAGCTGTGTAATCCCTAAGATATTATATTAAGAGAAAATGTTCAATTTTATATCTGGCTCTAGATAAAAATACCCACAATCCTCAGGTGTTTGCCAGAACAATACTTTATAAAACAAAAGTAGTAACTCCTCCTTGTTCTGTGGCCCAATTTTTGTCAAAATCTATCTTAGCTTTTTTACATGTCTCACAAATAAACATGACTGAGTATGTCACCTCTTTGACTGCAATCAATATGATTATGAATTGAGAACTGATCTGACTTTGTCTAGACTTAATAATCACAATCACAATCTGAAAACTGGAAACCAATTTGTGTGCTTGAGTCAGACTAATGTGCAGTGTGAAGCTGTGACAGCCAAGCGAGTTCCAGGCTGGTCCATCTTTAGAGATCTTCTCACAGGATGTGGTAGCAGAAGGGTAGCAGGTGCAGTGGAGATGGAGAACCAGCTCTGCTCTCTCATGGAGTCTTCTGGACTGTCCCTCCCTCAAAGAGTCCACCAGGGCCATTGCATATGCTAGGGGATAGAAACAAATGTTAGAATCAATTTAGTGATATGAATATACACATGATAGGTCATCCTCAACACCACACTATCATTTCAACCCCACATCAATAACATTACCCAGACTGCCTACTTCCACCTTCGAAACATCAACTGCTTCGCCCCTCGCTTACCCCCCACACTGCCACCATCCTTGTTCACAGTCTGGTCACATCAAGGCTCGACTACTGCAACTCCCTCCTCTTCGGTCTCCCCCCAAAAACCCTCCACAAACTCCAACTTCTTCAACACTGAGCTGCAAGCATCATCTCCAGAACACCCTCCTCTCACCACATCACCCCTGTCCTTCACCAGCTTCATTGGCTCCCAGTCCATTTCCGTATTAAATTTAAAATCCTCCTTTACACCTTTAAAACCATCCATAACCTTGTACCCACATACCTAACAGACCTCATTCAAATTGCCACTCCCTCCCGTGCACTCCGCTCCTCCTCTGTTCACCTCACTGTCCCCTCTGCCCGTCTCACCACGATGGGGAGCAGAGCCTTCAGCCGCTCTGCTCCCCTGCTCTGGAATGCACTACCCCCCGACATCCGCAACAATGACTCCATATCCCTGTGCAAATCTAAACTCAAAACCCACCTTTTCAAATCTGCATACCTCCCCTGATCTTCCCTTCCCATTTCACCATATCACATTCATCCACTTTATTTTACTGTTTTTAATTCAATTGATTGTACTGTATTTATTTCATTATACTGTGTCCTTGAGAGTCGTGAAAGGAGCCTTTAAATAACATGTATTATTATTATTATTACTAATATTTAGGGATTGACCAAAACTGCTCACTGTACGATGGATTGACAGGGTGGCAAGATCACGTCACATTTCACCATCACTGGTTCTGGCTTCCTCTCATCTGCCATTATGGTTGAAGTGCAGGACAGCCAAGATGAGTCTGTGGTAAGCAGATGGTGTAGGTCAGAAGTTGAACAAATGAGTTATCCCAGAAGTACAAACAACATGCAAACATTTGTAAAACCTAACTTACTGTGTGTGGAAACAAACACAGTTCACATTAATGATCGCTCTCTTGTTAGCGTATATAGGCCCGTCATATGCTGTATATACACCACCTTGGCGCTACTGTCCTATATGAAACACTCTTATACATCTCAAAACACATGCTCTCAATAACAATACACCTTTTAAAACACTAATCATATACACTTGCACTAGACCTGGGACTCTTAGCACAATACTCAGTATCTCTTCAACAGTTACTAGTCTAAATACCCATGCTAAGCACTTACATGTTCAATACAATACAATACATGTTCACTTTACTATTACAGGGCCCACATGTAAGTATTAGCATTTAACCGTATGAAAATACTGTCTCTTTTAAGTGTATGTAACATATCGGGTTCTGCGTTGTGTCTAGTGAGTGAGGCACACACTGGAGTCGAGTTAGGAGTGGGTTTATTCCTTTTAGAGGAGACAGAAAAACACGGGCGTCACACAGTCCACATCAGCTCCTCACTCAAGCTTCATAAATTATTTTAGTATTATGAATACATGTGGAAGATAAATAAAAATAAAAACACAGTAATAAAAATATAATAAAAAAAGTTTTTTTTTACACTGCATCAATTGTCTTTTCCCTCTCTCACTCATCAACTCATTTTCCGTTTTACACTATAAGAAATGTCAAAAACACATCACGCACCTTTTAGAGGAGACAGAAAAAACACGGGCGTCACACACAGTCCACAAAATCTCTCTCCACTCTACAAAATAAAGGAAACAAATGCTTAACTACACATATAAATCACACAGCTGCATTCAAAAAGTCAACACAGACAAGCAGCGATCTTTTTTCCCCTGCTAAAACTCACGCGGCCGGGAAACCCCGTAGTAACTGCCGCTAGCTTAAAACTAATTCATAAAACACAGATACAAGTCAGCTTTTACAACAGTTTAACCAGCCCAAAGTTATCTGTACAGCGTGAATTTCTCCCGTGTGCCTAAAAGCACGTCATAAAGCAGTGTGAATTACATTATAATCATTTAGGAGCGACAAATAAAAAGTTTATAAAAAAATCATAGGGAGAGAGATATTAACATAACTTACCAGCTCCGAGCATCAGTGCTCACTGAAGCTGGACACACACACACACACACACACACACACACACACAACACACACACACACACACACACACACACACACACACACACACACACACACACACACACACACACACACACACACACACACACACACACACACACACACACACACACACACACACACACACACACACACACACACACACACACACACACACACACACACACACAACACACACACACACACACACACACACACACACCACAAGGTGCAACGCCAAAATTACTCCCCAGGGAAACAAAAGGGTATGCTATGGAAAATAACAATGTGGGACCTATTTACACTAGGAAACTATTTTGGGGAGTTCACAATGGAAAAAGGTGTTGATAAAGACCAACAAATAAAATAAAATTGAGCTCGGCTACATGTAGAAATACTTCTTTAAACGCAAGTAAAGATAAGCATAACTGCATCAACTCAAATGACCATCAAAATAACATTTCAGTAACACCATATTACTCCAGACTGAATAACTGTATAACCTGGTCTTATTACTCATTGTATTCACTGTATATCATTACTGCTTTACTGTTGTTGAACCTTTATGAATTATACCTATGCACTGCCTTAGCCTAATATATGTCTTCTTTAACCCATAGTCAGCACCAGACCTATATTATTCTCACAATACTCTCAAAGAAACTAAAACAAAAGCATTTAAACATGGGATCTAGTACTATTCTCAAAGCACCTCTACTGCTCCTTTAACTGTCGTGACGGGGAGGAATGCGTCAACGGCTATGGGCATTAGCATGATAGCAGGGATTAGCTCGGCCTTTCATCAATACAAACATCTTATGCCGTCTCCCGACACATTTAACCGGTTCATCATGCTTCAGAACAGTCCGTCATCACTCCCATGCTCCAAACATACATAGCTAGGAATAGTTATTACACTCGTCTTGGCCCCACAGGACGTGCCTAGCTTAATAATTAGCCGTGTCATTGCTATCATGGACGGCGCCCGCGATCGTTTATAATGGCGATTACACATACATAACACACGGTCAAATTCAATGTTTCCTATTAATGCCACAAGAAAAAGTCTAAGCTCTAATACAACATTTCACTGGTGAGGGTATCATATCTAACCAGCTTACCTGTGGATGGAAACATAAACACAGTTCATATTAATGATCACTCTCTTGTTAGCGTAGGGTTTGGCTTGGCTCGTCATGAACTGACTACCTCGCGGGCGCGGCAGCCACCAAGCGTAATGCCTAGAGCGCCCTCTGCTGGTGAAGACGAATTTATTATTTAAGTTATTGCTTCTCATAATTGAAATTATTTATGCCGACTTACTTGGGAGTTTAAAAACATTAGAAAACCAGACTTCCTGGTACAGACTTACCAGACTTGAATCTCTGACTAGGTCTGTGTCCGTGACCTAAAGTCCAGGCTCCAGCCGCTCCGGATCAGCTCCGCTGCACTGCAGACTGTGACCCATCTGAATGTGTGACCCTAGAGGGCGCTGTTCTCTTATTTATCAACTGATTTCAATAGATCATATGTTTCAACCATAGATAATATATAAGTTTATATATATAGGCCTATAAGGTTTCATCCCATTCTCACAGTGAAGTGTTTACTAATATGGTGGCCCACAGCTCAATTAATAATAGTTTCACAAAAACAGCCCTGCAATCATGAGATTATCAAGTATTTTTCTTAGCCTACAATTTAAATGAATGTGCTGTGGGTTAGAACACATTTCACTGTAAGACTGGGTTGATTATTCACCTTGAAAAAAATAACAATTCTACCAACCAGACTCAAGCTGAGTGGCTGCGATGTGTATAAGGGAATGTAAGATAGATTGCAAAGCAAGATGGACAGAGTTGTGGACTTAATAGTAAAGGACAATTCACAACCCACTGCTCTTTCTGCTCATTCTTGTTACCAGAGCTGTGTTCAATATTGTTGAAATGTTAACACAAATAAAGATATTAGGCCTGTGTGTGTGTGTGTGTGTGTGTGTGTGTTCAATGAAATAATTTTCCATCTGTTTGGGTCAACAAATATAGTTGAAGAGAGGTGAGCAGAGAGGTGAGCAGCATCAATAAAAAAAAATCCTCTCATGATTGATTCCTAAGTCTTTTTTTCTTTTAAATTACACAATGAGTTAGCAATTGGTTATAGGCCTACTGCATCATATAGCCAACAATACATAACTATTTGACAATAGCCTATCTATATATTAAACTGTTAAATAGCATATCTATATTTAAACTGTTTGTAAATAAAGCTCTGTATTTTTCATTATTAAAAAAAAAAAAAAAAAAAAATGCACTTTTATTTTGAAGGACACAATTTGACGGCGGCCATGACACAGGACCTCCTTCCTGTTTGACACCATGTGACTTCGTTTTTCGTTTTGAGCACAAAATCAAAAAAGGAATCAGCTGGCAGTCATTTCCTTCTTCAATTCAAATCGAAAATGGCTCAAAGGTATCGGCAAAAACTAAAAACAGAGTACTTTGGGCAGTTCTGTTTGTTTTTCGATTCAGACAAAAAAAACAATTCAGTCCGTTATTGGTTTGAAACCAACAGAAGTTTTCCGTTTTTTCAATTTTGATATCAATGAAAAAAGGAATTATACTATAGTACCGAGAGGACACATTGGGCAGTTCTGTTTGTTTTTCGATTCAGACAAAAAAACCAATTCAGTCCGTTATTGGTTTGAAACCAACAGAAGTTTTCCGTTTTTTCAATTTTGATATCAATGAAAAAAGGAATTATACTATAGTACCCAGACCTAACGTCATGTTAGCTTAATGGTTTTGTTTGCCTGGAGTAACGTTAGCCGATTGGATAACAAGCTAGCATTTTACGTTATAGTCCATGGGCCAAGTCCCAAAATGTCTCTTATTGGTAGGCTAAAATCTGGGTGGACACATTCTAGTTGTGATTTTTTATATCCTATACAAATCCCAGAAGAGGTTTTGATGTGATAAACCTTTTATATTGGTAGCTTTTGTTTTTAGTTGTTATCCCCACCCTCTCAAAGTATAGGATAAGTGTAATGGAGAATATTACACTATTCACTGCAGGTGAATAGGGTAATATTTTTTACTTATAGATATCATCATGAAACTTTGCCAGTTGATTACTAACATTAAAACAATTATTTTTCAAATCACATTTTTTTCAGAAATGTTTGAATAAATATGCAAATTTGGCAATATCGAACTAATTATGTGAGAATTGTTTTCTCTCTTCTTTATTTTTACAACGTATATGTGTTCAAAGTTTTTACAAAACAGAATATGGATAAAGGTTTGTTTTTTTTCATTTTATAAATAAAAAAATATTATCAAAAATAGTGTTGCCTTTTCAGCATGTTTTTAAGAAGAAATTGTATCACTGATCAGACAATTAACAACATATGAACAAACCCTTCTGTAATGACTTTCAGAATAGTGCTAGTAATTATTATGGAAAGTTAGATATAAGTGTTTGAAAAGTTAATTTGTGATACATTTTTGATGATGTTTACACACACTTTTTGTTCCTGTCTTTCAGTAAAATCTCCTGAAGAGTTGATCGAGCGTTACTACAAGGTCCTTGGGCTTGTCAAGGGTGGCTCTGCCAAATGAGATGCCTACAGCAAGATGAAAGTTGACAGGAACACAATTGTGTATCAATCAGCAATTGCAGATTAGCAGCATTCAAGCTAGTAAATGAAGATTGCTTGATATTATTAAATATTTTTTGTGTATGTTCATTAAACAGAAATTGTTAACGTTTTAGGTAGAAACTACTTTGAATACAATAAAACTGTTAAAATCCCAAATGATGGTCTTCAATTAAATGAATATAGTAGCGTATGTTAAATCACAACGGGAATGCAGACCTGTATATTATAACAGTTTTGTACTGATATTTGTCACCACCGTCTGAAAGAGAAATCATGCTCTTAAACCGTCTGAGTTAATCATTAGGTAATGATTTGCAAAAATATTATAATGTTGTGGCTTTACTTACCGGGGCACATGACACTTAACTAACCATTAATTGACATGGTTTCCCATGCTACCAATGTTCTTAGCCCATCTTAGTTAATCATTAGGTAATGATTTGCAAAAATATCATGTTGTGGCTTTACTTACCGGGGCACATGACACTTAACTAACCATTAATTGACATGGTTTTCCATGCTAATATATTAAAGTGAAATAATGCTCTTAAACCGTCTTAGTTCATCGTTAGGTAATATATCATAATGTTGTGACTTTACTTAGCGGGACACATAACTATTAATTAATGTATGGGACTTCAAATTCACGGTTTTCAGTGATGGCAATTAATTAATTAATAGTATTAATACATTTTAAGAAACATGTCTGAGTTAATCTGTAATAGATGTCTTAGGTAAGCAATGATCATTAAAGACTCAGTCTGTAATTAAGACTGACTTCTGATTAGTTACTGATGGAGTAACCATTCATTCATGGCTGAGTCCTCCATGAGTCTTACATGAGTCCTACATTAACTCAGGATGAACTGAGCATTAATTAAGCATCAATTAATGCTGATGAGTGTCTACGTAATATAAAGCCTTACCACAGTTTTTTCACTAACCTTTGACATAAGCCACTCTCTAATGAGTCATAGAGTCAAAATCATGTTAAGGATTTTTTTATTTAATTTTAAATCGAAAAAATTGTATATTTTTATGTAAACAAGGTCCGTTGGCCTAAAATTCCAAAACCAAGGGAAATATTTGTGGTAATGGGTTGGACTCAAGTCAGAGTAAAGGTGTAACACAAAATGTATTGACAATTTATACTTTGGGCTTTAAAAAAACACCAAACCGTTTGGGGTCAATATGACCCCAGAGGACCATGGGTGTAAGTCAATCGGGAGTACATTACGAGGGTAAGCGTGGGTGTGTTTTAATTAGTTGGGTGTTCTCAGTAACCGCTTGAAGCTAAAACGAGTTTATAATTACGAGTTTGAAAATACAACGTAAAATCACCCACACCCGTGTTCCTATGAAGTGTTCCTACGGTTGAAGCTAAAGCCATAAATCACCTTTTTATGTTCAGTAGCCTATTACTGAAGCAGTAAACTATATTGATTGATTACTGTCTGAGTAATTCTTCATGTAACATTTCATGGGAATGCAAAGTGTATTGAGAGCTGAACTGGGGTTTGCATGGTTTTTCTTTACTTTAAAAACGTTTTATTTATCAGTTTGTGACATGACCACAAAGAAACATTTAGTGAGTAAAGAAAAGTGGAAACAAGAGAAGAATGAAAGTAGAGTGAAACAAGAAAGAGAAAAAATAAATAATAATTTAAGAAGAAAAAAAGTGAAATAAGCAAACGAAGATTACTAAGCAGCTACAGATCAGTATGAACATTTACAGTTCTTTCTCATGAATTCATTTGCTTCAAATAATGTGTCCACAAAAAAAGGGAAAAAGGAAATTCACAAATAAAAACTTGGTCTAGGCCTAGAAGTCAGTGCAGATGCACAGACTTCTAGGCCTAGACCAAGTTAATGGAAATGATCCAAAATGAGTCCGGAAAAATATGAGTTTTTATACTGTGTGTAAACTGGAAGATAACCCTGGGTGGTTTTAACTTGATTTGACAAGCTTTGAGCCTTACAGTTAAAGCACATCATTGCACAGCAGTGGTTAGTGCTATGGCTCAACACAAAGGACAGTTCTTCAGGGGGATAATCATTTTCACCCTCGTAGTTTTTGGTTTTTCTGTGCAAAGCAAAATAATGTAATGATCCAAAATAAAAGAAGATTGTTTGGAAACGCTGTGTTAAAAAGTCCTTGCTATTTTTGATAGCAAAAAATAAATAAATAAATAAAAAAGTGAAATTTTCATAGGGGGCTAATCATTTTGGCCTCAACTGTACATGTGGAGTCTGTATCCACATGTGAAACACACTCCTGGCACGATATGGACAAAACTTCATATCCCGATATTGTTAGGCTGACTGGCGATATAAGATATCTCGATATATAGCTATTGAGAAAAAACATAGATTTTCAATAGATATTTTCATATAGGCTAAAATAGCGTAAGCATTAATATAACATTTCAAGAGGTGTGTCCTGTATTTTCTGGAGACACTGGTCTCATGATGTGGAAGCTCATATTTATTAATTTGTTAAATATAAATGAATTAGGCCTACACATTGTACATCAAAATGAGTCTGATACATGAGCCATGACATTTAGTTTAGTATCACAAATGCAATGATAAACAGTCTGCATGAAGGTATTGAAAACCATCAGTTTTGTGTAAACTACACTAGAGGGGCGCCAAAGCGATCGGGGGAAAATTATTTGGAGTCGGCATTTTTCTGTATTTAACAGCGTTTGTGTAAATGATATGATCAATAACAGAAGCACGTCAGTGATAAGGCGCCCCCCGCTCCTTCGCCTCCTCCTCCCCACACTATAGGCGCTCCAGTGCGCGCCCCCTCGAGCACGAGCTGGAGTGCGAGAGCTTTCATTTGAATCGTGTTGTCATCTGATGACAGGGACCTACAGACGGAGAGGCAGAAAAGAAAGCTCTCGGGGGCACAAAACAGAAAACGGGAAGATTGATAAGGAGAAAGATTGCGTGTTTTATACGGCCGATTGTATTGATTGCACACTGATTATCGGCCGCGACTTTGTCACTGCAGATCTACGTGTGTGTCACCTCAAGTTTTTGACTATTGCTGTTTTCACAGTTTTTGAATGGTAGTGTAGTGATTAGCCTATAGCAGGTCAGCGCCAAAACAACACACTCACCTGTTTCCCACTATTATCATATTTTGCACCAGCGTACGACTGAGTTGTGTGTGTGTGTGTTGTGAGAGACAGAGAGAGAGAGAGAGAGAGAGAGAGAGAGAGAGAGAGAGAGAGAGAGAGAGAGAGAGAGAGAGAGAGAGAGAGAGAGAGAGAGGTCTCCTTACAGAGGCAATGTGCCAGACTAACAATTTCAGTTGATTAAAATGTATAAATAACTAAACATGAAAAGACTGAGGTTAAGTTTGTCACCAAATTCCCTTACAATAAACTATTATATACTCTCTCTCTCTCTCTCCTCTCTCTCTCTCTCTCTCTCTCTCTCTCTCTCTCTCTCTCTCTCTCTCTCTCTCTCTCTCTCTCTCTCTCTCTCTCCTGTAATACTGTATGTGTAACTTACACACTATTCAAACCGATCCTGAATTGTAATGCTTTGGGGGATTCTGAATTGTGATGCTTTGTGGTGCCCCCCCCCCCCCCCCCCCCCCCCCTCCTTAGCCTTGTACATCATACTTAGCATTGCACAACATACTTCAAACACTATACATGTACATAAGCCCTGCAGCTCACCCGCAGTAAACATTTCCTCAGAAATTTTTTTTTTGTCGTTACACTCATAGCTCCAAAGAAAAACCTGCTGTTCTAGTTGGGCTTACCTGGGAATCTTATTTGAAGGTCCTGATCAGACAGCAAATAAGATTCCCAGGTAAGCCCAACAGGTTTTTCTTTGGAGCTATGAGTGTAACGACAAAAAAAAAATAGTGTTATCAACAAGCTGGTTTTTCCAATTTAACCGTTTGTCTGAGCAGTTTTTTTAAATGTTTTTCTTAGTGAATACCTACACGTTGTATCGGTAAAGTCAAGAAGGTTGGCTGACTAACTTGTTTGGCTCATTTTACTATTCATTTGAACTGAAATACATTTTTTATTTTTATTTAATTCTCTTCACCAGAGTTCACCAAATTGCTTATTTTACATGTTAAAATCACAAAAAATTCTGGGTGGGTATGCCAGTGGGTATGAGTATGCATGCCTGACACTAGTGAGGCCACAAAAACCTAAATGCCCAGTATATAGTTTTATTTCTGATGACCAACCTGTTATTCACTGTGTCCTTTAATTTTGGGAGAATCAGTGCAGGCAGACATGTCATGGTTGAGCCGATCACCTGCTCTAATATGCAACTTAAAATGGAAGACTGTAATTGGGGCGGGGGTCGCCTGCTAAGTGCCTGCATACCCCCCAGAAAGTGGGTATTTGCGCCCCTGAAACTACACAGTACTTTATTGACATCAGGACAGCAGAAAGTCTACACATCTGCAGGCTAAAAACACATTCACTTCCAACTGCACCTTGGTTAAGAATATGATGGTCTAAAAACATTTGAATAAAATAGCTTGAAGCTAATAGGCTACATGCTTCTTGCTGTTCTGGGTTTGTTCCCTCATGGTTGAATTAACGAATTGGAAGTTGCTTTGGATAACAGTGTCAGCTTTTTCAATGTAAAGTAATGTGTTGACAGTCATAGACGTCGATTACGGGGGGTATGGGGGGTACATGTACCCCCCACTTTTCGTCAAGACTCATTTTGTCCCCCCCACTTTTTAAGCCGGACATGGAGTGCGTCCAGCCGTATTAAAACACAGCGTCAAGGTCTCTCTCTCTCTCTCTCTCTCTCTCTCTCTCTCTCTCTCTCTCTCTCCTCTCTCTCTCTCTCTCCGCGATTACTTTAAAAAAGTGTAGACGTTTTGATTAGAAACGTGGCAGTTTGTAAGTTACGCCAAAAAAATATTGTGCCTTTGCTGTTTCCCATTCATTGTGTATGGCAAAGAATCAGTGCCTTTGCGCCTATTCATTGTGGACGGCAAGAAAAAAAGTTTTCGCGCATGCGCACTTGATTCTGTATTATTTAACATGTACGCAAATAAGCATAATTCTTTGTGCCTTTTTTACGTAAATGGTATGCCACATAAGCCTTTACGTTACATATCATTCATGGACCAATTAAAATCGAGATATTACTAGACATTTACGCAGCTTAGGCCAACGTCATTACGTTGGCAATGCTCATTCACATCGCGTTACCCCCGCGGATTTTTAAGTCAACATTGCAGCTGCCCTGTCCGTGCCCGCAGATATTTCAGACTGGAGGAATTTTAACAAATTGGATTACAATTTAAAAAGGAACAGAATGAATAGCAAGAGAAAGGCCTGCGCCAGCCTTGGACGGTGTACAGCTGCAACAGGGACAAACAATGTTCGAGCATTTCAAACGGACAGGTAGCCTACATGAACTGAAGGATGCTAGCTAGCTGTGCTGTCAGTCAGACTGTCACTGGATTACTGTCGTCTTGCTTATTTCTACAGCCAGGGAGTCAGATTGGTGAGTCAGAAACTTTTTTGGGGTTTATTTAATAATAAAGTTGGATGAATTGATACCGAGTGCAATCCATTCTGCATTTTACGTCCCGTGTGTGTGTGTGTGTGTGTGTGTGTGTGTGTGTGTGTGTGTGTGTGTGTGTGTGTGTGTGTGTGTGTGTGTGTGTGTGTGTGTGTGTGTGTGTGTGTGTGAGTGAGAGAGAGAGAGAAAGAAAGAAAGGGAGGAACTTATTTGAAATCGGCCGTGCGTGCCTGTTTGTTGTTTATTGTTTTTGATTTAACAATAGGCCTATATAGGTTTAGAGAAATCTGGCTTTCAGAACTCAGTGCCTACCCACTCACTGACCTCACCGCACGTCACTGGAGACAACGGCGAGTGGCTTTAAGGGTCCCGTTGTGAAGTGTAAACTGTAGGGATTACCATCCTCTATGCCCACTAATGACTGTAAATGTAGCGGACACTAACAGCAGCTTGTGTCGCGGCACATGGATACTGACGATGTTGTTTATCAAGAAGTAATTGAAGCTGATCATGGCTATGCTACTAGCTAGGTTGCCATGGAGACCGAGGCGGAGTAATATTGTTGTGCGACAGTCCAGCCGTGCTTTGGCTCGATTTGAGCACGGTCAAAATGCCTTCGACCAATCAGATTGCTCAGTCGGAACTACCTTCCCAAGCTCCTTTTGTTTACGTCATGTTTGGTTGGGCTACGGGGAGCAGCTAGTGGCTCATATGTCCGCTGCTTTTTGAAAATGCTTTTTTCATCAAATGTGTCAGACATCAGTGTTTTGTATACATTTTATTCATTAGTGAGCGGGTATGCCGTCTTTCAGAACCGTTCATTACCTGCACTAAAGAGAAAAAAAAGATGTTTCCTCATTGTCCCCCCCACTTTTGAAAATGCACTCCAGAATGCCTGTTTGTCCCCCCCACTTGTTTAGCCAAATCGACGTCCATGGTTTTTATCCAGTACCAGAGGAAAATCTCCAGCTCCAAAATGATAAAAATATATAGAGAATAAAAGTAGCTATTGAAATGTGTTTCTAGTTCCAACTTTTTCATGCAGTTTTCCGTGGTATGGATCAGTATTAAATATGGGCTCTCATTCGGGTCAAACGTTTTCACAGGGGGTGATCGTAGTGTAGTGGTTAGAGGGTTAAAAACTATGTACAGGTCTTAAAAATGCATTTTTATGAACAAATTGTTCTGTAATAACCTTCAATATAGTGCTACGGATGATATTGGATAGTTTAGTTGATGTAAGTGCCTAAGAGGTTGAGATCCATGCATATTTTCTTCTTTTTGCTTTTGCTTTGACATCATTGTTGCAGAAGGACCTCCTGTCTATGTTGGTTTCTTGTTGGATACTGGTATGTGTGTGTGTAAGTGTGTGTTGTACCCTGTGCCCCAGGCCGGACCATCCTCCTGTCCACCCACCATATGGATGAGGCAGACCTTCTGGGAGATCGCATCGCCATCATCTCACACGGGAAACTCAAGTGCTGTGGCTCCCCTCTCTTTCTGAAGAGCACCTACGGAGATGGATACAAACTAACACTGGTCAAGAAGCAGAGTGAAGGCAGAGGTGTGTGTGTGTACGCTCTGTCTGTGTGTGCTTTGTTGAATGGCCTCCAACCTCATCTCAATTCATTTTATATTGTGGGGGGGGTTTGTCTGGGTGCACTCACTGTAGGCCATCTGTACCGTGCCCAAGTACATTTTCCCCCTAAAGTCTAGTTGGTTTAACCAGTGTGAGTACGCCATCCGTACTCAAGCACCAAACACTTCCTCGGCTCCGGCAGAGTTGGGAGAGGTGTGACATACGCAAAAGCACGCGCATAGACTGCGATCCTTTTTTTTTACTGGATACAATTACGCTCCAAATCCCAAACCTGCATGCATATATGGATGTGGTGCCATTGTGCAAGAAGCAATGGTGCCTAGGTCCAGATCTTTAGGAGCAGTGTGAGTACATGAATCAGTTGGCTACACTGTGTCCCACTGCTACGGTGTCACGTAGCTGCCGCAGCCAGCGCTGTTCGCTCACTGTCTCTTATCAGTTACACCGAGCCGTCTCTGTGCGTTTACCGGCGTAATACGCTCACAACAACACGGGGGGAATAAATAAAGAAGCGGCTGGTTTGACCAAGCAAAAACGAGAGACCGCTGGCTTGACCACAGCCCGATAGTTTGACCCATATTCTGGCGGCGGCTATCGCAGTCCAGCCTAAACCCCGCCCTACCAGTAAGGGTAGGGTCGGCGGTGGAAACAACACAAGATTCTTAAAAGTGAGCTGTCCCGCTCTGAGCCGCTCCGACCCGACCCGCTCTACTCGGTGGAAACGAGGCATTAGTGACAGCAGCTTGTTTTCTTTGTCTATTCTGTCTAACGCTTCTCTATGTCCCTCATCCATCCTGTCCTCCACTTCTCCCTCCCTCCATCCATCAATCCATCCATCCACACATCCATCCCTCCGTCCCTCCCTCCCTCCCTCCCTCCCTCCCTCCCTCCCTCCCTCCCTCCATCCATCCCTCCCTCCCTCCCTCCTTCCATCCATCCATCCATCCATCAATCCATCCATCCCTCCATCCATCAATCCATCCATCCATCCCTCCATCCATCCATCCATCCCTCCATCCCTCCATCCATCCATCCCTCCCTCCCTCCTCCCTCCCTC